>PVJC01013171.1:0-38388 GCA_004026665.1 Murina feae
GTACCTCCATTAGAGTATGATAACCAGAAGGGCAGGGTTCCTAGCTGTTATTCCCACAATCACAGTGTAGGCAGCTATCACTATACTCTGCATACAGTCCTCTATAGTTATTGAATGAAAATGGCCTTTCTAGGTGATTGTGTTTTTTTCTTTTTCATACATAAAAATGCCATTTAAGTAACTTCCTGTCACTGTAGGTTACTTCTTATCTGATTATTTTGCACCAAAAATATAATAGTCTCCCCTCATCTAGTCAACAGTAGTCAGAAATACTGCATAGAAAACCCCAGAAATAAGCAACTTACATTTTAAACTGCACACAGTTCTGAGAAGTGTGATGAAATCTGGATCAATCATACTCCCTCCTTCTCAAAAGGTGAATCATTTCCCTATATCTAGCATATCCACACTGTACATGCTACTCATACGTTAGTCTCTTGGTAGCTGTTATGAGACCAACAGCTCGAAACCCGCACTTAACCTATATAATAAAGAGCTAATATGCTAATTAGACCAGAGGGCAGAAAAATCTTCTGGAAAGGCCAGTGGGCAGGGCTGTGGGGCCACGGGGCCGCAAGGCAGCTGGGCTGTGAGGGCTGAGCCCTTGCATAAATTTTGTGCATTGGGCCTCTAGTATTATAATTGCTTATTTCATAACTAGAGGCCCAGTGCACGAAATTTGTGCACGGGGGTGGGGGATGGGGTCCCTCAGCCCTGCCTGCATCCTCTCCAATCTGGGACCCCTCAGGGGATGTCTGGCTGCCGATCCTTGTAGGGCGAGACATCCCTCTCAAAATCCGAGACTGCTGGCTCCTAATCGCTCACCTGCCTGCCTGGTCTCCCCTAACCACTCTGCCTGCTGGCCTGATTTCCCTAACCGCTCTCCCCTGCCAGCCTAATCACCCCTAACCACCTCTGCCTCAGCCCCGCCACTGTTGCTTTGTCTAGAACGATGTCGGGAAGACATCTGGTCTAATCAGCACATTACCTTTTTATTAGTATAGATTGTTAATTTCTTACTGTGCCTAATTTATACATTTACTATCTCTGGTTTCAGGCATCCACGGGGAGTCTTGGTGTTTATTGTATCCCCTGATACAATACAATAAAGGGGGGACACTATTATAATACCACACACATTTTTCTTTGGCACTCTAGAGTTTAACCTAAGCCATTTTGGCTACTAACATATATAACTGTCTTTGACAAAAATGTAGGTTATATACAATATCGTATGTGCTAGTAGAAAATTTTTTATTTTCAACTGGTAAATGGTTGACAAATGGGTTTACAAATAAAAATGTTTCCTTATGTAATCACAAATTTAAAAATTATTATTTGTAATGACCTTGAAACATCTGAACGTTTAGTGATTTTGGAATGCATTTTTGCTCACTTATTCTTTTAAGATTTTAAAAGTTAACCAGTGAAAGCCCAAAGAAACAAAAACATGATACAAACATGCTTTTATTGAAATCTTCAACCTTCTAGAGTAATATTTACTAAATGTTTCAATGTAATTAAGTGTATAAAAAAGGAAATATAGAACATACCCATTTTCTTGTAGTACTCTTCCCAAGCCTTGGTATAATCAACCTGTCCAGCTGGAGCTGGATTCTGTTGATCACCTTGTTCAAGAAAAAAGAAAAAAAAAAGAAAAGATTAAAGTTTTCAAGAGACAATTTGGTCTTTTCCTTAACTTTCTTGAGTGGAAGAGTTGGGAGAAGGAAGGGTGCTGTGACAGTGGTATCCCTGCTGGTGTACACTAGGGTACAAAGATGGTGGACAGAGAAGATAGTCTATGTATTTGGAAGAGTAGCTACACTGAGCATACAAGTAAATTCACTTGTCACATAACAAAACACACCGAGGATATCAGGTCCCTCACCATTTATAAACATGAAAAGGCTAAAAAGAACCTCGAAGTACAAAAAATATATATATTTTACATACATTTAAACACATATACATGCTTACGTAGGTATGTATGTATTTATGTAAATTACATAGTTCTGTACATTGAAAGGAGCTAGATGCAATGACACCTCAGTAGCAATGAACACAGTGAGTTTGGTTTCTAAATACCATCATCTACTAAAAGGAATCACGGCTCCTTGGAAAAATGGCTAATTCTAGGACTGGAGCCCAGAGAGCACAAAATGAGCATCTTATTCTACAAGAAAGTAAGGAAATACTTGGAGAATGACAGGAATGTCAAAAGGATACAGGAGTGATCTTTAAAGTACTCCTGACTAGTCAAACCTAGGACAATTTCATAATCAAAATAATAGTCTAAAATACAACCTACTGAATAAAACAGGAACCCATACTGATATAAAGTAAGCAGGAAGGGGGGGGTCTCTTTTTGACAACAAACTACCAGCTATTAATGTAAATGAATGATGGGACTAGAAATTACCACCAAAATTGTAGCTGAATGAATGAAGCAGATGTTAATGAAGGTGAATGCCAATGAGATACAGATTAGTAGTCTAGTCTCACTATAACTTTCCAGAAAACAGTAATTTTCAAAGAGAAAAATTGTAATTTTATAGTATAGAAACCTGGCAGACACCAATATAACCAAGACACTATGTTTTGTCTCAAGCACAACAGTTCTATATGGCAGATAACTAAAGGTTGCCATTTCCAGGGAAGGAACAGGTCAACATATGACCTCTAGATGTAACACACAAGAGCACATCATAATTTCTGAGGTATTCTTGCCATACCACAAACAGGACCTCATGAGCATGACATCATCTTCATAACAAAAGACTGAGTATCATCCCATAAAGCAAACGGTCTGTACTCTTTATAATATTAGAAAAAAAACAAAAACGCAAACTTTTTTTTCCTGATTGATGAGATGGAATAGACCTGACAACTCATAAAAACACGTTACCAAATGGGATCGTGAATCAGAAAAAAAAAAATTGTTGGGATAAATGGTGAGATCTGAATTATGGACTGTGTACTAGGACAATAATAATGTATCAATGTTGATCAACTAATGTGGAGGGCTGCGTGATGGACGTGAATTTTTAGAGTAATACAGAAAGGAGTATTTTAAATGAGGCATCATTTCTACAGCTTGGCCATAAATGGTTCTGACAAAGACTAATGATAACTCAATAGAGAAGGTAATAGAAAAAAAAGGGGGGGGGGAATGTTATTAAGGATGAAACACTAATAACTAGGTTATTGGGTGTTCTGTTCTCTAATATACCTTACAACTTTTATATAAGTTGTGACTAAAAAAGTAACCTATTTTTAAAATCTGCTAACCAAAGCTGTAAGAATTAGGAATTTTTAGGTGTCACATGCATTATATAATTCCAAACAGGTTCTCGTCCCCCCCACCCCTCTCTCACTCACACACACACATAAAAATATATAAAAAAATTTTTATTACCATAGTTACCTTGTCCATTGGTTTGGGCTGTAGTTGGTGCACCAGTGGGAGCTGCAGGTGGTGGCTGTGCTTGCTGTTGATAATAGTGAGCATAATATGCAGCCCAAGCTGCTGAATTTGGATCAGTTCCTGCCTTAGCTAGAATAAACACAAATTCAACATTTGCACCTAAAGTCCATTATTATCTCTCTCACACATACACTCACCCCCTGGCAAATATATAGACCCCAAAATTAACTGGCCTAAAAAAGAATAAGTAGAAACTTTCAAATTCTTCTATTAATTTCACTGTTACCCCTAGCTTTTATAGAAAAAAAGAGGTCCAGAGATTAACTGGCATTCCTAGGTCCTAAAAAACTAGTTGGTGGCAGGATTCGGAGGGCAATAAAGATCTTTTCTCTAAATCCAATGCTCTGTCTCAAACCATCCTGTGTTTTCTTCCTAAATCAGTTTTGCCTCAAGCACAACAGTTCTTTCTATATGGCAGATAAATAAATGAAAGGATTTCTAGGGACTAAGCTGTACAAGAAAGAATAATTATAGAACAATGAACTTTCTCCCGCCTTGTTTTCAATAAAAAGACAAATTAATCTTAAAAATGGAAAGAGGCTTGCCATACTTCATCTCATCATATTTCACAGTGATTATCCTAAAACATAAACTTGATGTCACAGCCCTACTTGCAATTCATTTATTCCTTAGAATCTTCAGGACTATCTAAGCTCTTAGGTATAGCATATATAGCATATCATCCCAAATCTTTAATGATCAGGACCCCCTGGCTTATCCTTTCCATCCCATCCTCATCTTCTCTATGTCAATATTTTTCTAACACTCATATTCTGACTACAATAAACAGCTTATACTTTCAGAAGTTACCATGCTTATATTTGAGTATGTTATACTTCCTCTGCACTTGGCTCACATTCACTCATTCTTCATAAAAATCAAATGATACATGAACAGTTTGAGACCTCTTAGAAACAGAAATCCTCTTATTGATTCTGTCCTTTATACTAAGTATCATATAGTATTACAGGTATATCTTTACTAGTTTATAGCCTCAAGAAGAATGTCATTGTCTTAGCTAGAGTTAGCATCTATAATGTAATCTGTTCATAGCCTTCATCCCAAATGGGCAGCAATTTTCAGCTGCTTAATAAAAGTGAATGAAGGTTGAGGGGGAAAAGGAATTTTTAGAGGGATATAATTTTAAGGTGATATAATTCCAAGACATTACACTGCCTTCCTAATCTTTCAAGTAAGAAATGTATTGCTTTTCTACATTGGACATTTGTCTCAATAGTGTCATTACCTGTATACTAATAAATACAAAATATTTTCACTTGATATCATGTCTGGATAGAGAAAGTGAGATAAAAGACTTTAGGAAGTGATAATGGTACTCCTGAATGAACTTCATTAAAGCAATAGTAAAGAAAATAAAAAAAAATGCCATCCAAGTCGAAAATAGAAAACCAGCCTCATGTTTACATACAATACATGAGAACTTATTATCATTCATTCAACATAATATTCATTCATTATCACTATTTTATAAATATAGATTTAGAGGGGTTAAAAATGTGCTTGTTATACCATGATTACTAAGTTTTGTAAGATTAGAATTTATCTAGGGTCTGTTTCATTTTGAGGTCTAATCTTTTGACTCTACCTAAATGCTTAACAGCCCATTAATTTGTTATCAAAATAGATTTTAGTTCAGAGAATACTGACTTTATTGTTAATACAATTTCATTTTAAATCATTTATTTGGTTTGTATATATAAAGTTAAGTCTAATTTAAGCAATATCTAACTTTAGCTGATTTCTTATGGCTAAATGGATTCTTTCTTTCCCCAAAGCAATGCTAGAAACCACATTCATTAACCAATTGTTACTTCACTACTTACTACTCCAAATGGGAAAATAAGATTGTGATAGAGATGACTTATTACCATCATTTTTCAATCATGCTACCTAACCAAACAGTGCTCATAGATGCTATTCTGCATATCCAAGTTACCCAATATAAATCTGCCCCTTAACTTAACCAACCTGTCGAATCTCTTCAGTGGTGATTCCTGTGCTTATCACACTATCCCAATTAGTTTATAAGAGGGAAGAGAATCCTTTCATTCATAAAGACTAACTTTAGGCTATACAGTAAATCACATTTGACTCTTCTATAAGTCCTATCACATTATTGCTACCACTTGAAAAGCACTCTTCTGATACAGAATATAAACTACTCTTTGCACACTCAGATTCTAGCACACTCAGGTTGTTTAGTGAATGTTGTGGCTATTGGGTGACTGCCATGCTGTGTCATCATTTCCAAAGAATACACTTCCTTTAAAATTAAAGTATGTTATAGAACATGGGAGCCACATTTAAATACCAGTGTTTCACCTAATTTTTTAGGCAATTAAAAATACAAATATTAACTAGTATGGAAAGGAATCCATAATTCAGTACCTTCCTTGAAACTACTCCAGTGAAAGAGGCCTAAAGGTAGGTAGTAGGTGAGAAAAAAGAATCAAACAATTGTTAATTGGTTTCCATAAATGCCCCTTTGATCATGGTGGGGGGAAAAAATAACAGAATTGAACAGAGTGTAATATATAAAAAATCCAGATCTGAGAAGAGAAAATATTTGAAAAAAGTGTATTTTAGAGTTTTAACATGCAGATATTAAATACAGGTCTGATTTTTACTAACAGGTAAAGTTTCCGTATCTAGAATAAAAAAGACAACTTACTTATCTTGAGAACTTAGGAGTTTAATGCCCAAGTATTAAACACTCCATTTAGACTTGTAACATATTATATACGTTTAATGGCACTGGTAACTAAAGCCCAAGACATTGTACTTCTTCCTATAGCTTTTGGCTTCTAGCACTCTGTTGTATAATTTTGTAAGTAGAGAAAACCAAATGCATGTCGAAAAAGGTTTCATGACAATAGACCATATTCACACCAGCCTTACACACTGTGGAAAAACCAGAACCTAACACTCCTGTTGAAAGAGTGAAATATGTGCAGAAAATGGCACACAATGTAGAAACAACACTAGAAAATATAAGAATGTACCAGGAGTGAAAAACAATAAAAATTATACAAGGATGATAAGCATCTTTTACCTGGATCAGGAGGGGCCTGTTGCTGCCAGTGTGGATATGCATTTCCCCACCCCTGGGGAGCATAAGGGGCTGGAGGACCACTGAAAAGATATAAGTCAATATAAGAATATGACTTACCAAAAGCTAGAATCTTTGGGGACAAGTATGAACAAAACCCAGTACTTACTGAGGAGCAGGGCCAGGTGGTCCTGGATTATAAGGTGCAGGGTTGTATGGTCCCATTGGAGCTCCAGGCCCAGGAGGTCCAGGAGGCCCATGGGGCCCTGGGACACCATGGGGCCCATGGGGTACAGGTGGCCCTAAAGGATTTACTGGGCCCTGCAAAAAAGCAAAATGACTTACAAAAATCAGAAAAACACCAATGGCTGAACAACTCTAAGGTCAATCCCTGGGGCCAGGGCACATGCCTGGACTGTGGGCTCAATTCCTAGTAGAAGCAGTACAGGAGGCAGCCAATCGATGTGTCTCTCCCTCTCCCCTCCTGTCTCTAAACTCAATAAAAACATTTAAAAAAAATACTTAGTTCGTGTCCCTTTTTTATTAATCCAACTTGTAAAGACCACTAGATTTAACTGCCCTAAAACACTCATTTCATTTCAGTTAATACTTACCATGAGACATTTTAGACAAACTTTTAAAATTACACTTGGTTGTCATTTTTCTCACTACAAAATAATGAAGCTAACTTTTATGATTTTTTTTCTTTTTAAAATATTTTAAAATAATTTTTAGAGAGAGGAAGTGAGAGAGGAGAAATACTGATGTGGAGTGGAACACTGATCAGCTGCCTCCTGCTGCCCCTTACTGGGGATCAAGCACACAACCCAGGCATGGACTCTGACTGGGAATCGAATCAGCCTTTCAATGCAGAAAATGATGCCCAACCAACTGAGCCACAATGGCCAGGGCTAACCTTCATGATTTTTAAAGTTCCTCTTATTAGGATGTCTCTTTATGTCTCTAATTGCTGTCATCATCCCCCACTTCTAATATTCTATTATCTATAACCCATCCTTTCCAAATAGTAAAAAAAAAAAAAAAATTAATGAGAAAGCAGAAAGCAGCAACATTTAAACAAATGTATTTTTATTCAGAGGGAGAGAAACATCGATTGACAGCTTCCTGCAGCCACCTACTGGGGATGGAGCCCACAACCTGGGCATGTGCCCTGACTGGGAATGAAACCAGTGACCTTTTGGTTCATGGGATGATACCCAACCTACTGAGCCACACTGGCCAGGGTTAAGTAGGAATATTTTCATAGAGCTATGTGCCAGCCACTCTTTTAAATAATACGTAGGCACTACACACTCATACCTAAATCATTTAATCCCTAAACCCTATGAAGTAGGTAACAGACTAAGGCAAAAATGACTATCAGGCCCTGACCGGTTTGGTTCAGTGGATTGAGCGTCAGCCTGCGGACTGAAAGGTCCCAGGTTCAATTCCGGTCAAGGGCATATACGTTGGTTGCGGGCACATCCCCAGTAGGGAGTGTGCAGGAGGCAGCTGATTGATGTTCCTCTCTCATGGATGTTTCTAACTCTCTATCCCTCTCCCTCTCTGTAAATAATCAATAAAATACATTAAAAAAAAAAGACTATTAGGCTCCCCAAGATCATAGTAAATAATTCATAGTATTTATTTTGTTAATTCTCAACTGAGAATATTTTTTTTTACTTATTTTTAGATTGGAAGAGAGGGAGAAACACAATCGATATTACCCCCAAGACCCTTCAGTGTGTGGACCAATGCTCTAAGGACTGAACAATGTCAGCAAGGGCCACAGTATTTTGAACTCAGGTTGTTTAGCTTCTCTAGCACATTCTATTCTGTTTGTCCACCAAATCCAGAAGGAATCCTTATCCATGCATAGTAAAAGAATAGTAAAATTCAAAACCAAGATGTGCTATTCATTTTTCTGCATTAATCTCTGCCATATTGATTCCACAATTATTTTCTTCATGTCTCTGTGCAATTACACTTACTGCTCATACAACGTTTGTATATATTTTTATAAGATATTCTTTAACTATTTCTTGTACATTTATTTTTGACTTCTCAGACAGAAACAGGGTCTCAAACTTCTTTTGCACCCCATCATGCAAGGCAAACACCGAGGAGAAATTTTTCTAAGAAATTCTAATTATTAATAGTTTAAGATGCTTGCTCACACCCCATATTAATTCTTTATAGTAAAAGCAAACAGTAAAGCACTATTTACTTCTTTTACAAGAAAGATGGAAACTTTTCATACATTTATCTACTACCACCAGCAAACTTTTCTAGCAGAAACACTTTCAAGCTTGGCAATGCATCAGAATCACCTGGCCCGTCTTTCTAAGAGTAGATGTTGTGCTCTATTACAGACATTTTGAATGAGAACTCCGTGTTATGTGTAGAGGTGGAAACACCCAAGTAGTCTACATTCAAAACGCTCCAGATTACTGACTAAGAATTAGGATTTATAAATTTCTACTTTAAAGTAGGATGTATCTGATTCATCTTTGTGTCATCAGGGTTGCATATAGTAAAAGCCCTTAAATTAACACTGAATTCCTATTAACTATATCCTTCAAATATGTTTCACAATCCTCCACCAACCTTAACATACCTGCAAGTAATGCTATCCTCTTATCTACCAACACTCAAATATAAGGTTCTGAACACCCATTACTATATTTAATTACTTTCATTACTGGAAAATCTTTTCTGTTCATGTTATCTATTATGTAACGAGCCCTGTAATTTTAGACTAGAACCTATGCTATAAATTGAAGTTTAAAGCATACTCACACCAATCTTTTCTTCTATGAGTTGCCGAGCATAGTCTATTTGCTGTGGAGTGCCACGAATTGTAAATAACTTCATATTAGGATCTGCATTAGGTGGAGGATTTCTCTGAAGTTCTATTCTTGCACCAGACTGTTGACTTATGCTTTTTATGGTTTCACCTCCTAAAATCAAAACACAGTAATTTCTCTAAGAATTCAAAGGATACAAGAAAAGGTACTTAAAATAAAATGGAAGTAACAAACTAATAAATGCAAACTCATAGATACAAACAGAATGATGATTACCAGCGGGGAAGGGGGAAGGGCAATTAGGCAAAGAGGGTCAAATAAATGGCAATGGAAAGAAACTAGACTTTGGGTATAGAGTATAAAATAGGGTATACAGATATAGATGTACACCTGAAATTTATATAATGTCATTAGTCAATATTACTTCAATAAACTTAGTCACAATTAAATAGGTCATTAAGCTTTGACTAGTAGTCCTTCTGCCAATATTCTATTAAGATTTTCCATTTATTCTATACTTTAAATCAAACTGTATAAACCATTTTATGCTTCTTTTAAAATACATTGAGTTTTAGGACATAATTTAGTGCCTCTGTACCCAATCTTAAAATGGCTAACTTATTAAAATCAAAATATCTGGTTCAATTAAACTGCTTTTACAAGCAATATAAAGTAACACATTAAAAAAATTCAAAAATTTAAACACATGTGGCCCTGACTGGTTTGGCTCAGTAGATAGAGTGTTGGCCTGTGGACTGAAGGGTCCGCGGTTCGATTCTGGTCAAGGGCATGTACCTTGGTTGCGAGCACATCCCCAGTGGAGGGTGTGCAGGAGGCAGCTGATCGATGTTTATCTCTCATCGATGTTTCTAACTCTCTATCCCTCTCCCTTCCTCTCTGTAAAAAATCAATAAAATATATATTAAAAAAAAACAACACATGTGTATCAGGAAATAGCAAAGTAAACAAAAACACCCAGACCACTTTTGGGGTCAAAAGAAGTTTCTTACACTAATAATTAAGCTGTTGGTCTCTTTTAGAAGCCCATGTGAAATCAAAGCCTACTCTTTTTATTTAAGTATATATAAGGCCCTTCTCATTTATGTTTTAGTTATTACACATCAACATAACATTTTTCTACTAAAATACAGCTCAGGAAAAATCACCACCACTTGTTTAGAATAGCAACAGATATATCATCAGAAAAAATAAGTAACAGATTAAAAATTTAACCCTACATTAAAAGAGTATGAGTTTAAAATACATTGCCTTTTCCTATTATTAATCCAGTTTTCCCAGTTGGTACAATGAAATTAAATTCCTGAAGTCCACCAGGTGGTCCCATGTTCCAGTTGCCTTGACCTCTACCTCTCCCTCGACCACCAGGTCCAGGTCCACCAGGATTACCAGCCTAAAGAGAAAGACACGAAATGAAGTCAGTATAAAAATACACTCTTCTTCCCATAATAAATCACATGTCTATTTTCCTCAACTCTGATTTTCCTAAATTAGAAATTTAGAAAAGCTGGGAGATAACTTGGTCCAAGTAATCAGCCAGTAATAGTCACCATTTATTCATCTTATACTGGAATGAGTAAGGTAGCTGCCTTCCTGCTCCAAGATGTCTGCCTTAAAGCAACTTCCAACTTTTTAGTTATTAAACAGATTCTGATATAAAATAAAGGGGGACTTTCAGATTTGATGTAGGAAAGTTTTTAAATTTTCAACCAAGCTTATGTTTTTACTAGGGGTCCAGTCCACAAAAATTTGTGCATTGGGTGTTTGTGTGTGTCCCCTCAGCCTGGCCTGTGCCCTCTTGCAGTCTAGGACCCCTTGGGGGGATGTCCACCTTCTGGCTTAGGCCCGATCCTGTCCATGATCGCAGGCGCAGGGGGAGAAGCCGCCTGTCCCCTGATCGCAGGTGCAGGGGAGAAGCCGCCTGCAATCACACGCAGGTGATTTCTTCCCGCGCCTGCGATCAGGGACAGGCGGCTTCAACTCCTGGCAGATGCTAGCCTCAGGCACTGGAGCCGGTCTTCTCTGTCTCCCCTGCCTTCTGAGTCTCCAACAGGCCTGGAGCAGCCAGAGCTGGAATGCTTGCGTGGTAGCTGTGGCTGTAATGCAAGTATCCTGGCTCTGGCCTCCACCACCTTTGTTGGGTTAATTTGCACATTACTCTTTTATTAGATTAGACTGATTTGAGAGAGGAAGAGAGAGAAACAACCACCAATGTGAGAAACATCGATCAATTGCCTTCTGTATAGGCCCCAACCAGGGATCAAACCTGGAACTGTGGTGTGTGCCCTGACAAGAAATTGAACCTGCAACCCTTCTGGTGTACAGTATGACCGTTAAACCAACTGAGACACCTGGCTGGAGCCGAAGAAACATTTTCTGAATGAAAATAAAACAAAGAAAATATTAGCATTCTATCAACCTGAACACTTCTAAGAAGATCTGTAATAATTTCTGCAGCATGTTGACATCGGTCTGGAGGTCCTGTTATTTGTGCTATCCTGTCAGGTGTTGTGCCATCATCTTCAAAACAAAACAAAAGAAATAGAATGAATCAATTTAACATTAAATGTGTCAGTGTCAAAAGTAATTGCTACCAACACTCAGAAAATTAAATGTACGTACGTACTCACCTGGCTTAAACTGAATTCGAACACCAGCATCATTTTGTATTTTTTTAATCATCTCTCCATTTCTTCCTATTACAATGCCAACAGCAAATCTTGGAATGGGGACCTTATGCAAAGGAGACCAAGTATTAAAAAAACCATTAACTGAAAATCAAGCTGCCTCAAATCATTAAAGTACATATAACACTCTTTGTATCAAGTAAATAACAAGACACATAAAAAACTACTATATTCTAAGATGGAAACAGAAAAAAAGAGGATACAATGTTGGAGAAGACTATGTAATACAAAACAGGAAAAACACTATTTTACTTATAGATTAGCATAAAACCATTTCTGAATATTTTTACTTACATCTATCCCTTCATTTCCTCCAATTCTTGACCCATACTCATTTCGAACTTCTCTGAAACCACCTTGATCACGAATTAACTCTAATACCATTTCCTTGGCTTGCTGAAGTAGAAAAAAATTACCCAATTTAGAAAGTACTTCTCAAAACATTGTAATTTATTCATACACTAGAGGCCTGGTGCACAAAAAATTGTGCACTGGGGGGAGGAGGGGTGCATTTCCTCAGCCCTGCCTGTGCCCTCTTGCAGTCTGGGACCCCTTGGGGGATGTCCACCTGCTGGCTTAGGCCCACTCCCTGGGTGATCATTCTCAGTCCTTCCATTAGGGTCAATTTGCATATTATCCTTTTATTATCTAGGACAGAGGCCTGGTGCATGAGTGGGGGCTGGTTGGTTTGCCCTGAAGTGTCCTGGATCAGGGTAGGGGTCCTGCTGGAGTGCCTGGCAGCCTGGATGAGGGGCTGAGGGCCATTTTCAGGCTGGACACAACCCCTTCAGGGAAGGGGGTCCTGCTGGGGTGGCTGGCTGATGGCTGTTTGCGTGGTGGCCAAGCTCCCCAGCAGGGACCCTCAGTGAGGCCATCCCTGGGTGAGGGGCTGATGGCTGTTTGCAGGCTGGCCACAGCCCCCAGCGACCCAAGCTCCCAGTGAGGCTGGTTGGAAGCAGGTATCTGGGGTTTATTTATCTTCTATAATTAAAACTTTGTTGCCTTGAGCGGAGGCCACAGCCAGCCTAGGGAGGCAGCTTCCTCCATGCTGGGTCAATGAAGCCTCCTGTTTGCTCTAGGCCTGTGGGTGCCGGCTGCCATCTTGGTCGGGCTAATTTGCATATAGTCACTCTGACTGGTTGGTGGGTGTGGCTTGGGATGTAGGGAAGTGATGAAAATTAGCATATTACTCTTGTATTAGATGTTTTGCTCATTCTGCACCCACCCCAACCCCTTCTTTGTAAAATATAAACTTGTTTACTTGAACTTTGTATGGATCTCCGGTAATCCTAAGAGGTTTGTCAGCACCAGTGTTCTGAGGTCCATCCTGAATCATAACCATTTTAACTCCAGCCCGTTCCTGTTCATCATAAAAAAAAACACCCTTATGTATTAATAAAAGGGGAATGGAAGGAAACTGGCTTCAAAACAAATGAATAGTAATAATTTTACAAATAATAATACCTGAAGTTGTTTAATAGTCTCTCCCCCCTTTCCAATAACTAATCCTGCTTTGCTAGCTGGAATCATTATTTCTTGAACTGCATTTCCTGGTCCATCACCATGATGGAAGCCAGGGGCTGGTCTTCCCTTTTCAACAATCTGGTCCAGTAATCGTTTTGCTGACCTGTTAACAGTCAAATAAATTGTAATATACCCCAAAGCTTATCCAAGAGAAAAAAACAAAATAAAGCCAGTTACTTCTTTCAATTCCAGTTTAGGTGGCTTAAAGCTAAATTTTAGTAATTTCAATTAAAAGAAAATATCATTAGGGTCAAAGATTAGAACTATTCAATCAAATTTCTAGGTATACAATTTTCAAATATTTTTGAGAATCCAGAATTTCTAAGTAGCACTCATATTCCAAAGTTAATCACAATAATAAATTGATTCTTATGAGCACTAAATAAAATGTTTAAAAATATGTATTTTTGTTGTTTTCAGAGAGGAAGGGAGAAGGTAGAAACATCAATCACAAGAGAGACTCAATGATCGGCTACCTTGTGCACAGCCCCTATAGGGTATCAAAGCTTGCAACCCGCGCATGTGCCCTGACCAGGAATAGAACAGTGACCTCCTGGTTCATATGTCGATGTTCAACCACTGAGTCACACCTGTCTGGGCAATATTTATATATTTAAACCATCACTTTGGTCACTCAGATGTTAAAATGTATTCATTCAATAAATACATAAGAAATGTTAGTTATATACCAGATTTCATTCTAGCTAATGGGGTTATAGCAGTGAACAAAACAGACAAGAGTTTCTTCTGGCATCACTCAGTGGTTGAGCATCGTCCTATGAACTAGAATGTCACTGTTCGATTCCTGGTCAGGGCACATGCCCAGGTTGTGGGCTTCATCCCCAAAAGGCACTGTGCACGAGGCAGCCGATCAATCATTGATCCTCTCTCATTACTGAAGTTTTTCTCTCCCCCTTCCTTCCTCTCTGTAATAAATAAAAATGTATTAAAATAATAACATGTTAAATAAATTATGTCATTTAGGAAGGGCTATGAAAAAAATCAAAGCAGAATAAGGATAGAATGTATATGTGTGTGAAGGGATACTATTTTATGGAAGCGACATTTGAGCCAAGACCTAAAGGAAGAGGGGGAGGGAATGTGAAAATATCTGGGGGAAAATGTTCCAGGGAGAAGAAACAGAAAGTGCAAAAAACTCAAATGAGAAGCATGCTTGATGTGCTGAAAGAATATAAGAGGCTACATGAGGCTAGAACAGAGTTGGGAAAATGATTAAAAAAAACAAAGTGAGAAAAATAGCAGGTAAGCAGACCATGGTAGACAGTGACTTTCAATATAATTATGGGACTTTGAGCAAAGTATTATGAATTAACTCACAATCTAGAAGAATCACTATGGCTATACTGTTATAAGAAGAGATCATTGTTGCCCTGACCCGTTTGGCTCAGTGGATAGAGCACCGGCCTGCGGACTCAAGGGTCCCAGGTTCGATTCCAGTCAAGGGCATGTACCTTGGTTGCGGGCACATCCTCAGTAGGGAGTGTACAGGAGGCAGCTGATCAATGTTTTTCTCTCATTGATGTTTCTAACTCTCTATCCCTCTCCCTTCCTCTCTGTAAAAAAAAAATCAATAAAATATATTTAAAAAAATAGATCATTGTTGAATAAGGCTAAAAGAATGGACACACATTGTAATACAGGCAAATCACATTACAGGTAAGATGGTAGTAAAGAAGGTGGCAAAAAGAGGCTGGATGCCAAATAAATTATGAATAAAAAAATGACAAAGACTTGCTTATGATAAATGAGTAAGAGAGATAAAATATTAAAACAGAGTTGCCATACATGTAAGAGGTAAACAAGTATAAATAAATAAAAGCTGGGAATGGGCTGTAAAACAATGGTTTCCTAACCATCTAATGTTTGAGGTGCCTAATTGACATTCAAGTGGAGACACTGAGCAGATGGATATTAGCCTGGAATTTAGAAAAAGAGACCAAGGATGGAGATAAAAATTTAGAACATAAAATCTATAGTATATAAAGCTATATATTAAATGAAGCTTAAAAGAGTAAATTAAGTCACCTAAAGAGTATGTGTAGATATATTGTAAGAGGACTGAATTTTGTGGCACTTTCATGTTGAGCCCAGGAAGATAAGGCTGACAACCAAGATAAACTGAGAAAGAGAAGAGAAGTAGGTATCTAGGCAAGTGGTCCACTGTGTCAAACAGTGCTGACAGGCTGAATGAGGAAGCGGCCAGTCATGATCTCCAATAGACCAATTTTAACGGGACAGTGAGAATCAATGTCTGACTGGTGTAAGGTCATGACAAAATGAAAACAGGCAGATGATATACCAAAGTAGAGGTACCTCTTTATTTAAGGATGTTGTTGTAAAAGGGAGCAGAGAAATATAAATGTGCGGTTCAGGGATAGTTTTGGTTATTGTGAGATTTTCAAACATGTCTGTATGGTACTAGAAATTATCTAGAAAAGAAGGGGTAATTTACAGTGCAGGAAGAAGTCGGTTCAATTGTAAAGGCAATGCCCTTTAGTAAGAAGAAGGGGGCTGGCCTTAGACACATGATTTTCATACTTACTGGACAGACTCAGGTGTTCCAGTTAACATACAAGACCTTTCTGGAAGGCCACCACTATCTACAATATAAAACAAACAAAAAACTTTAAGGCTAAGGAAAGGTTAACACATAGCATAAATTTCACTAGAAGCTTATAAATATGCTAGCTTTCCATTCAGTATGAAAATAACGTTACCAGGAGCAATCTGTATTTTGCATCCAGATTCCTGCTGTATACGTGAGATTTGTTCACCTCCCCTACCAATAACTAGAAAAGAGAAAAGAAAATTATTAGCTGAAAGATTGCCAAGTATGTTTTGATTGTTTCCAAAGCTTTAAAAACTAGGTTACTTACTAAATCCAACCATTCCATCTGGAACTTTGTATTCTTCCGTCATTACAGATCTGCTAAAAACAAAACCAAACCAGAAAATAACATCTTCCTTCAAAGAAAATAATTTATTTACAAATAAAAGGTACTCTACTGATGAAAATGGAAGTCTAATGGCTCAAACCAGGATTCCAGGAACATGTTTGTTTATAGTCAAAATATGGCTTGAATAGTTAAAGTTAGAATCTTATGGTAACACACATCAAATGAGAATATGGTGAACGCAACAGTCTGAAGGCATGCAAAGAAGCTGAAGTAGAGTTGAGGTACTGTCATCTTAAATTTTTTTTAAAATAGTATTTTAATTCACTTTACTTCTTCTAAAATGTATCCAATTACACCCATCCTTCCAAACTACAGATGTATGTCACTCAAAAAGAAAAATGACCACTCTGTATCACCTTATTAAGTCCAAGGAAATGAAACACACACACACACACACACACACACACACACACACACACACACGGCAGACACATATTCACTGCACACTAACTTGGTTGTGTTTTTACATACAGTTCAACTAAAACTTGCAAATCATATGAAAAGCATTTGACTATACCTTTGCTGCTGATGCATCGGTGGTAACTGCGTCCCAAAAGCTACCATAAAAATTAAATGAAAATGGAAAAGTTTAAATTTAAGTTCACATATATTTAATACTTTTATTAAGCAATTCCAAAATCTTCCCCTAATGCACATACAATACCTTGAAGAGAGTAAAATTTTATGCAGAATACTTAAATCAACATTGATAGTAGGCAAATAAAGTCAGTAAAAGTCATACATTACTAACAATGACATAAAACCAAAAAACAACACCTATCCTTTTTCAAGTGGTGCAAGTATAGATTAAGAAATAGAGCAAAAAGCCCTAACTGGTTTGGTTCGGTGGATAGAGTGCCGGCCTGCGGACTGAAAGGTCCCAGGTTCGATTCCGGTCAAGGGCATGTACCTTGATTGCGGGCACATCCCCAGTAGGGAGTGTGCAGGAGGCAGCTGATCGATGTTTCCCTCTCATTGATGTTTCTAACTCTCTATCCCTCTCCCTTCCTCTCTGTAAAATATCAATAAAATTAAAAAAGAAAACAAACAAAAATAATTAGAGCAAATTTTACAAAATAAAAAGTAAAATATTTCTTTTTTAGAAACAGAGCAAAAAGAGACTATAAAAAATAATTAAATGGTCTAATCTCATTAATATGTACCTGGCCACAACTGAAAGATCATAGACAGGCTGCACATATTGACAAAGAAATTCATTATAACATAATATTCATGGCCTCCGACTAACTTCAAAGATACCCAACAAAAGATAGGAACAAACACTGATTAAAATCCAGTTATTTTATTTTTTAACCCAACTTCAAATAAATACTTACAGTCATTTTGAGGAGCAACTTTCTTAGCATCTGGTTGATCTGCAAAATTAAATGTCTTTTAATTTTTTTGGCAATAAGTATAAATATATGAATCAGTTCCCCCTGCCCAAGCAAGAATAAATATCAATATAAACATTTATTGAAATAGCTGAAGGTATGGTGTAATTTGAACCAAAAGTGCCAAAACGTAGCCCAAACTATTTATGTTTAAAAGATGCACAGACATTTTTTTTAAAAAATTCTTTGATTGTATCAAATCACTGACCTTATTGTATGTTAAGCACTTTAGAATGTTATAAGACAAAGTATTTAGGTCCGTTACTAGCAAAATATCACATGCTAAAGGCTAATGATGCTTCCCATTGTAGGAACTGAAGACTGGAAGAAAAGAAGACCTATCAAAATGTGAAAAGTTGACATATCAAAAGTTGAGTGTATCAGACAGTGACCACAAAGCTATGCAAAATAAATTTTAAAATGACATTACAAGGCAATCTCGATCTAAACTTGTTCTATTGTTCTTCACCAAACATATCAAGGCATAAACTTCAGCAGAAACTCAAAGCAACTACATAACTACCTTCATCTACATCCTTTACAGATGAATACAATGCATACCTTAGAATAAACAACTGATAAAGTACTATTCTCCTCCCCCCTTCAAAGTTAATTAAACATCAGAATGTTGTACAGCAAAAATTCAGACACATAATCCAAGAAATACTGTGTCCATATCAGAATCCACTGGTTTATTTCACGTTTACATACTAAACACAGGTAATAAATAAAAATTCCTGCCTTTAAAAGGAGAGGGCATTCCCTCCCAGTGTGTTGTACTGCTCGGACTTGTCCAAGAGCCATCTACACATAAAATAAAAAGAATACATTACATACAACATCTGAAGCATCATTAGCTCATTTTTTGTTTTGTATATTAAAACCTCACTATAAATGTGAAAGTCACTTAATAAAACCAAGTACTCCTGGTCAAAAGCTACAAATACATTCTATAGGCTCATTCAAAATCCTCCTCTTAAAAAAATATAAAGGCAAAAAGAAACTGTATCAAAATTTCATACATCAAATCTAAAACAAAAATATGTGCTGACTTCTAAGTTCAGAAACTTCAATAATTATGTTTGTTTGTTTTTAATACAAGGCACTATAAATCTACTGCTTTAAGCCACATTGAGTTAAACCTGAAACACAAAACAAGGTACTAAAATAAATAAAAATGTAACAATAAAATGGTATAACCTGCAACACACTAGAATAGCAAACTTTGGCAACTTCAACCTTTAAAGTGAAATCTGAAATAGTAGAACAATGAAAATATAGCATATAAAGATTTAATTTATGTAGGATGAGAAAAACCTGTGAAATGTCCCCTAAACATTTTAATTTTCATTCCCCCTTCCCCCAGAATATTAACAAGTCGTCTGTGCAAACTGTCCATCTGGCACAATCTTAGAAGAAAAATGATGTTTTCTAATAAGACAAAACTGACTAAAATTTTACCTACCTTGTCTAGGTTTCTTCCCCCCCCCCCCCCCTTTTCCTTTTGAGGGCAATATAAGCCTTACAATTTTAGGAACCTTATGATAAAAGTATGTTTCAACAATAACATTTGAAAAATTATAAAAATTACTTTAACTAAACTGTGTAAAACAATAAAAATACTTATGGCTATAACTTACCTCCATCTTCCAAAGGTCTTTTTTGTCCCCCATAACCATAGTCATTTGAATTCAGTGATGTACCAGCATCACCTCCAATTTTTGCTGCAATCTTAAAAAACAAAAAGATACTATCATTAGGAAGAGCACCATACCTACTATGTGCTATTTAGTATTCAATTTCCTCATATAGTTCTTAATACCTATATATGCCAAATAACTATCACATAAAAACTAATTTGATAAAAGGACAAATTATAGTACATTACTATCATTAATAACCCCAGAGTTAACAAATAATCACCTGAAATTAAGCTTTTCATATAGGAACAAAGAAGTAATCAATTAGGTACCTTAAGAAGACTGACCAAATAGCTTTGAAGAAAATCTGCATCCTAATTCTATCTCTGCCATGGCTCTCTCCCATGGCTCTGCAGAAGATGTATGTGGGCACTGAGAATGTGAATACCTGTGGGACTCTAAGGCTGTGCTTTCTAATAGGGCATACATTAGCCAATGTGGTTACTGAGTACTTAAAATAGTCCCAATTGGAGATATACTTTGAAGTGCAAAATATAGATATTAAAACTTGAAATTAACTAAAGAATGCAAAGCATTTCAAAAATTTTATATTGAACACATATTAGAATAGTAATATTTTAGATATGTTGGATTAAATAAAATGTGTATGAGTTGCATTATACTTCTATCGGATAATCTTGCACTAAGGAAACATGGGGGCAAGAAAGCCTCAGAAAGAGAGACATAAGTAATTTTATCCTTAAAGACTTAACTACTACAGTGGGCCAAATAATTGCCTGAAGTTGACTAAACAAACATCATACTTGAAATACCAGCCTCAAGTCACAAGTGAGGCATAACCAGTGGACATTTACTGCATTTTTATATGAAAGAAATTTAACTAATATTGTGGAGTACCAGCAACAGGCCAAATTCCACAATATAAATGTTTCATATTCATTTTGTCACTAAATAATCATTAACATCCCTATGATGTAGAAAGTATTAGTGAAGTAGAGATATATCTTACAGTTAAAAAAATTTAAAGAGTTAATTTAACTAAGATTACATAGTCAATGCTGATGTCCCAATTTCTACACAGTCCCATGTTAATTACTATGAGGGGGACAATCACTAAAGTGTGTGAATAGCTCAGAGTTCATATTACATTATTCTTTCAATTTTGAGCATGTTTGAAATGTTCCATGATAAAAAATTAAATGGAAAATCAAACTTTTGGTAACTGAAATTCCCCCAAAGATGTCCCTACGTGGAACTAAACCAATTATACCTCAAGCTTCATTATAACTAGGATACTAGACAAAGTAAGAGTATACTCAGAAACTTGAGTTATAAATCCAGTATGTATCATACACACACACATTCTCTCCCACATACAACTATATTTCCCAGGATTACTAGATTTCCCTTTTTCTACATGCAAGCATATATAGCAAGCATATTAGAATTAAGTATCTAGAGCTTTGGTCAATCTAACCTTCCTTAATCATCTTGCACTTTCTCAAAAGCCTGTTTGCATGTTTTGAGCATCTAATTAAAACCTTATCTCTTCTCTAAGATTTTCTCATCATGCCTGAAAACTGCTTTTCCATCCTTAAGGGTTTTTTTTTTACGCTAAGTCTATATAATGGCTTGTCAAATAGAGGAGAGCACTGCAGTATGTTACAAGTTGTCACTATAGCAAGCTCAAATTGTGTCAAGACAGTTCTGTCCACCCTTAAGCTTTAAAACACAGCATTAAATTGTTTCTTAGGAACTTAACTACACTGCCAGTGTTGATGTTCACTGATGTTAAGGAAAGTATTTTAGGCCAGGGAAAATAGTGACACCAATAACTGGAAAATAGTTTAGGCTGTGATTATCTCCAACAGTAGCTTTTATAAATGCTCTATAAAATTTCAAAGCAGCACTCCTTGGAATTTCTGCACAGAGAAAATACACTTATTTTTACCTTCCTATTCATTCAATAGAGAGGGAGAGGGAGAGAGAAACATCAATTGGTTGCCTCCAGTACCCTCCCTAACCAGGGATCGAACAGGTGACCTTAGGGTTAAAAAGAACCAATAACAAAATTCAAAATATGAAGACATCACAGAAGAGCTTTTAGTAAAAATACTATCAATACAGATTTGATCAAATCTCCAAAATCAAAAGAAAACAAACATTTCCTAAGTCAGCGATTTTCAACCAGACAGCTATTGTTGAGTTGGCTGTTGTCATTTTTTCACTTGACAATATAAGGGAAAAGAGGTCAGTATTCCTGACTAAATAGTCAGGTATTGAATGTTTAAAAATTCTTGTGGCACACAGGTTGAAAATTGCTATCCTAAGTCATTGAAAGGAGGATTAATTTAAGAGAAATAGTAGTTCCTAAAATCCAACTTCCAACTATATATAAAATTCTTACCTGATTAGTAAAATTAAGTATAATACATTTTTTATTTTAATTTACAATAATTCAAGCTTTTCATTAGGACCTCAAAGGAGCAAATTTTTTTTGTTTTAAGTTTTATCATTTTTCACCTTTCTTCATAGACTGTTCCTACCATCCAACAATTCTGAATATTTAAGAAATTTAGTCATATCACCTGATTTTATATATTATTTTTAAAAAATCAGAAGCTGATTCTCAGAAGCAAACTACCTAAATGCCTCAGGTGACTAGCTCCTAATTTTCAGTCCACTACATGCTTCCTTTGGCTTTGCAGTACTACTGTGATTTGGGGTGGGTTGTGATTCTGGTTCAACTAATTTGGGTCCCTGTCAAATTTTCCTGTGCATCCTGCGCCTTGTTCACCTATCTATACTAAGGAGATAACCATTTTTCTATTCTTGCCTAAGAAGGATGGTTATGAGAATTAAATGAATACAAGTTTAGCACAGAACCTAACACAGTATATTAATTGCTAGTTATTATAAACAGATCAGCATGCTATAATTCAAATGATAAAGCAGAGTCTGCACAACGTCAAATATTTGCATTTAAAATTTTTAACCATTTTTATTTGTCCTGATGAAGACATATGCAGTTACATTCTATTTGTGAAAACTGCCTGCAGGAGACTAAGGTATGTGATTTCTCTTTGTTATCCCTAAGACTGACATAACCATATTGTGGGTATTCAACAAATGAATTTCTGTAAGAATATAATTATTTTCAAAACAAAATTTCATTACTACCTAAATTCATTAAAGATTTTTTTGAGTCAACTGAATAAATGCTAAGTACCAGCTAAGGGCCAGGTTTTGATGGTTTCCATGCACCAGAAATGTGAAGATGCATGAAGGACACAAGAAATATTACGAGGCCACCATTTCATCAACACTGTCACATCTCTACAAAACATGAATCAAACTTTGCTATTCTGTCCCAATTGTTTAAAAGTCACATTCAAATGCTAGTCTTCATTGATGGGATTAATGGTAATTAAAATCAACAATTCTATTTTATAAAATTTTCATTGCATTCAAACATAATGCAACTTATTATTATCAAGGAAGAAATATCAAGAATAATTGAGAACTGGCCCCAGCCGGGTAGCTCAGTTGTTTGGAGCATCATCCCCATATACACCAAGGTTGTGGGTTCAATCTACAGTCAGAGCACATACAAGAATCAACAAATGAATGCATAAATAAGTGGAACAACAAATGGATGTCTTTCTTTCCTACTTCCCTCTCCTCTGTCTCTCTCAAATCAACAATAAAAAAAAGAATTAGCCCTAACCAGTTTGGCTCAGTGGATAGAGCATAGGCCTGCAGACTGAAGGGTCCCAGGTTCGATTCTGGTCAAGGGCATGTACCTTGGTTGCGGGCACATCCTCAGTAGGGAGTGTGCAGGAGGGTATGATCTATGTTTCTCCCTCATTGATGTTTCTAACTCTCTATCCCTCTCCCTTCCCCTCTGTAAAAAAATCAATAAAATACATTAAAAAAAAAAGAATTAGAGTACTTATAACTAATTTACTACTTAAGCAGAATGGATCAAGTTTGATATTTTTGCTAACTTGTGATCTACCACTGTATAAACTGTTCTTATACCTCTTCCTTCCAAAGAACATAGCATAATACTTTGGACAAAGAAATGAAACTTAAAGTTAGATGGGAATTTTGGAAATGTAATTCAGTGTCTTTTAGGAAAAAGTGATCTACCACTTTATTCATCTATGTAGTCTCAGCCTCTGTCTGATTCACTTCTATCTTCATATAGCATTGAGAAAAAAAGTGGATAGGTACATGTTAATTTTCCCATGTTCAGAGACAGAACTTTTTAATGTGATCACCAGAATCACAACCTCACCTTCTGGAGTCACAGCTTGAAATACAAAAACATGAATTTCTAAAGTGTACAGGTTGGAAACCCTAAACTAGAGAAGCAATCTAATCCGGTAAGCTGTCCTCACAGCGCATTATAAAAATCTGTAAATTTCATATTAAAAATAAACAATTAGGATGGGGGGGGGGGGAATTTGGCAACTTGGCTTAAATTACCAGATGGCAACAATCAGCTGGTGTAAATGCTACTAGCATTTACTAGGTAGGGACCAGGAATCCTAATCCAAAGAACACAGCATAATACTTTGGACAAAGCAATGAAGTTTAAGATTAGATGGGAACTTTGGAAATATACTTCAGTGTCCTTTAGGAAAAAGTGATTCAAATATTAATCTAACTTGTTCATTCAGTCCAAGTACTCTTCCCAACATTCCATTTATATAAGACAAATAGCATCCTAAAATGTAATCAGAAGCTAAATTTGGAAATCTCAGATTTAAGACAAGTCTGCAAAGAAACAATCAAATTATTACAGCAAAGACATCTATCTATAAAGGATCATTACATCAAGGGCATTGGGGCAGCTGACCTATTGGAATGTAAAGAGTACAAAAAATTCCAGATTGAGGACAATTTCCACATTAAGAAAGCAGTCTAACTTAACCAGGAAATTATAGCTTAGCCAAATCATGAAACCTACTTTCTTATTAAAGCAGTCTTTCACAAGTGTAGCCATCTGCACCTTTTCTCACTTCTTGCCTCACCCAACACTATCCTCCAGTGACTTCACACTTGGGTTCTTGTCACTGCAAAAAACCCTCATACCTTTGCACATGCTGCTGCTTCTCTCCACTGGTCAAACTCCCACTCATTCTTGAACGCCTGGCTTAAAGTATCAGTCCTTTAATTTGGCAGTTAGGCACCCCACTCCCTGGTGGTGTGCACAGTGCTTAACTCATAGTAGGAAGTCTATAAATGTTTACAGAACAAATAGATTAACTGTTCACTTCTTTCTGAAAACCACTCATTTGCATTTGGTCCCTAGAAGCTAGAAACCCAATTCACACATTTAAAAATCCTCTAGTATCTAAGTACAGTGTGTGGCACATAATAATTCAATATGCTGGTGGAATAAAAATAATTCAGGGGAGTCTTTCAACCCAATCTAAGAAAACACCACTAACTGAGGTCCTGTCATTATGTTAAATGTCTCAGTCGCTATTCAAAACATGTTCAGGATAAATGAAAATTAAGTGAAAAAACTGTAGAGTTAGTATCAATGATGATGTTTCCTCGACTATCCTGAGTATTCTGACTATAAACAAGTACAGGCACATTTGTATTTTTAATATGTTCACATTATAAAAATAAGAGCGATTTGTTACATCACTACCGATTTTTATGGATTTTGGCTGAAATAATCCTTTAACTGGAGGGTAAAAAAAAAAAAATTAAGTGAACTAATACTATCAAAGCATGGCACAAAATTAATTTCTGATTACCATTCGTTTAACGCTAACGTCTAAAAATGGCACCTCTTATGCATCGTGTCATAACGAGAACAAGATTCTCAATTTTGTTTACATACAAGTCCAGACCAACAGCACACATTTTAAAGTTCTAATTATATTAACATGCTTCCCCATAAAGATGGACGTTCGAATTAAGAAATCTTTACTTCCTGGGGTACACGTGCCCTTTTTTTTTTTAAAGCTTTCCTACGTGAAAGAAGTGCCTTCGGGGCAAATATATGCACCTACGTAATACAAAGAGGTGGTCAGTTTAGGACTCCGCACAGAGAGGCAGATTCAAATGGAAATGTGGGGTGAGACGGGCCTGAAGCCATTTTGAGAAATAAGGGGGAAGGGATGGTGTCGCACGGACACGTACATCCCGCCACGAGGAAGCACTCCGACCCGGGAGCCTCCTCCTGTCAGCGGGACAGTGAGCGACACCGACAGGTTGACTGCGGAGAGGGCTGTCGAGGCCGCTCTCAGGGCACAGCCCGCCCCCTCCCACGGCTCCAAACTAAACTCCCTGCCAGAACCCTCCACGCTATTGTGTGAAACTGGGCGCGCTTTCCACCGCGGGGGACCGCGCTCATGTGAGGAGGCGGACGTGCTCAGCCCCGAGGGAGAGCAGCGCGTGTGCCGCAGGACAGGGCGCCAAGGCCACCCGAGCGCGGCACGCGTTGGGGTCCCCACGGGCTCGGACAGCAAGAACTCGAAACCTAATTCTAGCCTCTGACCGGCACCACCAACGTGGGGAAACGCGAGTCTCCGCACATTTCAGAGCCCGGAAGAGCAGGTCTTCCCTCCTCCTCTGCGCCAAGAAGTAGCGGCCTACTCCGCCAGCGACCAATTACCGTGAGTCGCCGGGATCCCGCCGCGCGGCCCCGGCTTACCTGCCGGGCTCTCTGCAGCGCATCTTTGAACGCATCGTTAACGCCTCCGCCGCCGCCGCCGCCGCCGCCGCCGCCAGCTGAGCCAGAGGAGGGTGGAGGGACTGTGGAATAGTCTGCCATCTCTACCCTACCGTGGCCGCAACCGCTCTTCACAGAGACCTCCTCCCAGCCAACTGCTAAGAAAGAAAGAAAATGGCGGCCGTGGAGCCTCTATCACATTCTTGTGCGACCATCGTGCCGTAAAGGGGCGGAGATTGAAAGCCGCAAATCTCGCGATGTTTCTAAGCAAGTGGCTGTGCAGAGGTGGGGTTTTAAAAAAAAAGGGGGGGGGGACGAGCACGCAGGCAGATATCGCGAGAATCGTGCTTACGATATCGCGAGAATCGTGCTTAAGATTTCGCGAGAATGAGGTTTGTTAGGGCGCCCCTCGCGCGTTCCTGTGCTGAGGCTGTGTGGCTGCCCCTTTAGAGAGGGACGGTCGGCGCGACGGCCGCGGCAGGATCGAGTGTCTGAAAGCCTGAAGAGACGCTGCCTGACGGTCGCTGCCGGAGGGAGTTAGTGTCGATGAACTTTACGTTGGGGGTAATTCTGCGCACCCGTAGGGCAGGGGGTGACGTCACGAGCGTGAAGACGACGCGGCAGTGTCCTGAGGTCCCTTGCGGCCGGGGGACCACCGGGGGAGAGCGCTCTCCGGTCGCCGCGAGGTGATGCTCCCGAAACCGTCCACCCGGTGTAGCGGGAGCCCGGCGTGATTTTCAGGGTAGTAAAGTGCCCCTCTATGTTACTTCTAGATGGTTAGGTTTTTTTTTTTTAAAGTTTCATCACCAGGGGGCGGGGGGTGAATTCAGGCCGCAGGCCTGTTACCACGTGAGATGATTTTGGGTAAATAATGCGGATGAGGCTGGGATGGTATGACTGCTGTTCCCCACCCCACCCCCATTTTTACCCTTTAAAAGACGTAAATTGTTCCTAAAGCGCAGTTTTAACCAGATTTAGTCACCCAGTAGTCTCTGTGTCCGTGACCAATATCATTGAGATCCTTGTAATTAAGAACAACACCCTTTTCTTAATCAAAAGTGACTTTCTAGCTTCTTCGGAGTGGTGTCCCCCGCCCCGCCTTGTGAGGACGCAGGTGGAAGGCAACGTTCGGACCTGCCCTTGCATAGTTGCTCTTGTCTTTGCTGTTAGCGGCTTCAGTTACCAAGTAATTTCAGACCCTCAGACCTTCCCCGGTGTAACGTGGCACGAACAGCAGCCCCAGACTTGGAGGGTGCAGTGGGGGACTGTCACAGTGACCTTTTCCAGATCCTCCCCTTGGAGGTGCCACAGAAGGAGGGAAAATGAACTCTACCAGCTTGGGCATTTTGTGTTTTGTTAATGAGGTCTGTAGGAGGTCTTTCCTGTTGCTGGTCTCAGAGTACGTGAGAGAAATGCGTGCTGCAGTCTTCTGATAGCTAAAACGAATGTGTCCATTGGCTCAAGGCCCCAAATAAGACAGATAACTAAACCGATAGATAGATGTGCGCACGCATATAAGTGGGCTATCGCTTTCTTTCCGAAATACCCAGTTATAGTTCTGATGATCTTGCCAGCGTTTGTAGCCGTCTCTTTAGATTTGGGAGACATTTTTGTTGGGAGAAGTAGTGGTTGTATTGGACTGCAGATTAAACCAGCGGGTAGAAAGAAAAATCAAAAGCAGTGGTGGGCGGTGTTGCCACATAGTTTTCCACTTGCATTTTGAGAAATTGCATTTGCATTTTGAGACAGTGTTCAACAAATGGCATTTATTAATCAGTAATTGGTTTTTTTATATTTTGTTAGACTGAGGTACCAATCAGACCTCAACATAGAGTTAGTTAGCCGCAGTGATTTAATTGATCTCTAAACAAATAAACTTTATTTCATGTATACAACAGTTTTACTCGTCTCTAAATGATGAAAGTAAGGAATGCCATTTCTAGGTTTTGGGGTGTGTTGTTGTAGATTCTCCTGGAAATATAGATATTCTGGGATGGGAATCAGTTGGAGTCAGTCTAGATCAGGATTTCTCGACCTCAGCACTCTAATACTTTTTAGCCAAGTAAGTCTTTGTTTTGCAGTACTACTGTGCATCTTAGTATGTTTAGCATTCTTGGCCTCTACCCATAAAGGCCAACAGCCTATCACCCTTCCCCCCACTCCCCACCACCAATTGTGACAACTAAAAATGTCTTCAGACAATACAAGTGTCTCCTGGGAGGCAAAACCATCCCACATGGAGAACGACTGATTAGCCTTGACTCCTGCCCTGGCCTGCGTCCATCAGGAAGACTTATTTACCGTATTTCTGAACTATGTATATTACAAATCCCATTACTTTTCACTTCCGCTACTCCCAAGGTACCATCGCCTTACACCTGGACTGTTTTTTTTCAGCTTCCACCTTTACGTCCATACGATTTACTTTTAAAAATGGAATTTTGTACAGAAAAGTGTATAATACTCACGCAAAGCCTCAAAGGTAACAAGTACCCACACATCCATTCTCCGGGAATGTTCTCTAAGGAATAGACTGTTATTGGTACTTTTGAATCTCAAGGGGGTATTGCTAGAGGATTGTATTACAGTTGTTTCTTCTTTTGGCAGCTTGAAAGATCTCTTTAAAAGGAAAATCAGATCATCCCACCTATGTCTCCAGTTTCACTTTGAATCCCACCTCCTGGAGTTAGTGGTCTAAGGGCTCTATATAAAACAGCAGTTCTCAGCCTGTGGATACAGACCCCTTTGGTGGTTGAATGACCCTTTCACAGGGGTCTCCTAAGACCATTCTGTGTATCAGATATTTACATTACGATTCATAACAGTAGCAACATTACAGTTATGAAGTAGCAACGAAAATAATTTTATGGTTGGATCACAACATGAGGAACTGTATTTAAAGGGCCAGAAGGTTGAGAACCATTGAACCAGTCCATTGTCTGTACCCACTTCCTTTACTCTCCTCCCTCTTTCTCCACTTGAGCTGTCTGGTCACCTTGTTGTCCATGATCTTTCTTGCCCTTGAGGCTTTATACTTATGTTTTCCTCTGACTGGGATGCCTTTGTAGACCTTCACGTGGGTGACTTATCATCCTCATTCGGGCCTTATTCAGATGGAACTTCCTTAGAACATCTCTGACCTCTGGTTGTGCCATTCTACAACCACTCTATCCATTACCATGTTCTCTTTATAGCATTTATTTAAAATTTACCTAAGTTTATCTAAAATTAGAGCGTTTATCTAAAATCTTATGTTCTGTATGTTTGCTTGTTTATTGGCTCTCTTCCACTTTGATGGTATCTACCATTGACTAGGCCCCAAGACAAAGTCTTGGCATTCTAGCTATTTGTTGAATGAACGAATATTGAAAAAAATCTGTCTCTGCATTTTAGTTGGTTCTGTGACATTGTGCAAGTGACTTAGATTCTGTGCTCAGATATCTACATAATAAGCATGACCTATATTGCTATCGTAGAATGAGAAATCTGTGAGCATTTCAGAAGCTGTAAAATGTTATGCAAATGGAAATAGGGATTATTAAACATACAGTTTGGCTTCTGGTATATCATAAGGACAGGAAAGGATAATGCATGGTACTTTGCATCTGTAAATTTTTTGGGTTAAACAGCTATGTTGAAATCTTACAGTAGTTTTGGGAAGACTAAACCAGTGACTTTTGACTAGGCTACTTGTGTGTTTGTTCTGAGAGCAGTCAGTCTCAAAGCCATTTGTACTTTGCTGATTATTCTAGATAGTTTCATGATAACCGATGAAATCAGACTTTTCTTGACTAAGTTTATTCCCCCTTGCAATGCAAATTCTCTTAATTTTGGATGCATCATTGCTGACCTAAAATTAGTTTATTGTGCTTTTTATAAGTTGGCTAATATTCAGCTGAATTATATTATAGTCACTCTGTTACCACAGAAATTGGTATTCCTATTTCACCCTCAGAATGAAGCAAAAGTCATTATTTTTGAGCTTATAGAAGTCTAGCAGGGAGCATTTAGACTTGCCAAATAACAATGAAAAGATTAGCAAAGATAATAAAAGTTGGGCTGGTAAATATATTGGTAAGATTTTCTATTTTATCTTCTAATTTATTGGTTACCAAATGACTGAGTTATTCTTGGCACGACTTTTCACTACTGGATTTGTTAAATCTATGTGCAGTATTAACATTCTTATTTCTAGCTATTGGAAAAAATCATTCAACATGACTTTTTGTGCAGGCACTTTAAGAGAGGCAAAATTTTACAGGCTACTGCTCCACTTTAATACCCATCACCTACCTCCTAACAACTCTTAGAAGAATCTGATAACTTCATGTTATACTCTGTATCATTTAAACCAGGCCTGTGTTTTCTCAATGAGCAATCACAAACAGATTCAGGTTAGATAGGAGGAAAGTGGCCACTTCAAATTAAACTAAATACTCCAGAATGTTGTTAGGATATTGGATCATTAAGTTGGTCTTTGGTCTTAATGACTTTTTTATCCCTTCTGATTGAATTTCCAGGATTCTATTTCAGACTAAGGTATGAATGGAAGCAGGAAATATTTACATTTAAAGGACAAAGTTGCTGACACAAATGTAATTTTGGAACATTGTGGAGAATAACAGTTTGACCAGTGTCTGAAACTGGAATCAGCTCCATAACGCCTAAAGGACTCTGGACTCGGTCCCAGAGTATATTGATTCAAATCCTACCTATGTACCCTTTGGTAAGTCACACAGCTTCTTCCTTTTACTAGCATACCAAAAGGAGGAGGTAATTTAATCTGTTTCTGAAAAGAAGCCAACAGCACTAGTAAAAGATTATAAAAAGTATTATGTTTTACAGTGATTTCTGTTTTTCCTTTCAGAAGTTACCAGAATATCATCATACCCTCAATTATTAGAAAATTCTCCAATTTGGATGCCAAACTTAATGGTGTGCCCCGATTGAAGGGCTTTAGAGAATTAATGAATACTAGGATATTGCTCATGACCATTGCCTTGCCCTAAATCAAGTCTTTTATTCTCCTTGTCATTCCCTTCTATTCATAAGCAGGGGTGGGGAACCTTTTTTCTACCAAGAGCCACTTGGATATTTGCAGACACCATTTGCAGGCAATACAAAATTATTAACTTATAAATCAGCCTGCTGTATTTGGCCAAACATTTAATTGATTCACCCCTAATGACTTCGCAGGACCAGACCAAATGATTTTGTGGGCTTTATACTAAGACCCGTGAGCTGGATGTTCCCCACCCCTGCTGGAGGGCTCCTGAGCCTTTGCACATATTATTCTCTGTCAAAATTTCTCACTTCTTGCCTAATAACTTCATTTTTTCCCCCTCCAGAGAGCCTATCCAAAACTCTCAAACTTAGAGATTCCTGTTAGTTTTCATGTACATATTATGGTAATAATACCATAATATCATTTATTGTTTATTTAGAATTCCTACTGGATTGTAAGTCCGTGGCAGTGAGGGCTTCGTCTTTTTCTGTGCCTTTACTGCATCACACACTCTAAAACATAATAATAGCTAATAATAGCTAGCACTATATATTGGGCATTGTTTTCAGTGCGTTGCGTGTATTTAATTCATTCTCACAATGGTTTATGAGAGAGGTGCTATTAAAATCTCCATTTTTGCTGGGGTACAAATAAGTTAACTGATTCCAAAGTCACCTGTTAGTAAACGTTAGAGCTGTGATTTGAACCCAGGCAGCCTGACTTGAAGGAATCTATAAAAAAAACACACAAGTAATAAGTATTTCTATAATTTTGAGGGTGTGGTTCACAACTTACTATTTCTTTCTTGGATTTTTAAAACATGCACATTAGTTTTTGTCAAGATGTAGGCCAAAATTCATGGAAAGGCAGCTCTTAATGTAAGATAATAAATATGGAATACTTACAAAATTTAAAGAACCCATGTGTTGTACAACCTGATAGAAGCTATCTTTCTGTATTGTCAGTTGCTTTGGGTAGATTAGTAAATCTAGAGTATGTAGTGCTCTATGGTATATATATACATGTGTGCATATATATTTGATGATGAGTAACATTATTTCTCAGATACATTATTCAAGGCATTTACGTGTTTGAGGTCCACATCACTAACTAGATTATAAGACTCTTCAAAGCAAGGACAGGATTAACTAATTTTCATCCCCCCCTTTGTATTTCCATACAACACCTATTATAGTATTTGTACTGTTTTTTCTGCATATTGGATTTCTCTGCAAATAGCCCCAAATGAAGCATCTACCAAATGAAGCATATTAAGAGTTTTTAGATTAGACTCTTCTGAGAATTCTGAGTAAAATGCTTTATTATTTAATCTTTTGGAACAATTAAAGATTCTTTGTGAAAATACGATAAATTTTCTTTTCCCTTTAGGACCTCTTCAGTGAAGATGGAAGGGAAAGGTTTGCTAAAATACCATCCCTGACTTTACAGGGTTCTTCAAATCTAATGAAAGAATTAACATCTCTCATTACTGTGTCATGCAAAGGGCCTCTCTGAATGCATACAGAATGCTTGCTTAGCTAGTTGCACACATGTTTTGGCATCTGTCTATAAACAGGGTTTGTCCCTTGACCAGGATCATAGGAGCTATAATGCAGCATCATAGAATATATAAGAAATTGAAAATCAGTATTTAGTGAGAAAAGTTTAGAGCTGCCTGTCCTTGCTGATAAGCTACAACACTCCAGCTTCCCATTACTTTAGGGATAATGCTATATTGAAAAATTAGGGATCCCTGAAAATATTTGTTTCAAAAAACTGGCCTCCATTGCCCAGTTTTTAAGTGACTTTAGCTAATTCTACAGCATGTATTCTGGTAAGTTACAATAAAGCTGATATAAAATGCTTCAGAATCCTATATAATAAAGAGGTAATATGCAAATTGACTGTCACACCTTGCACAAGATGGCTATCATAAGATGGCTGGCAGGGGAGAGCAGTTATGGGTGATCAGGCCAGCAGGGGAGGGCAGTTGGGGGCAATTGGGCTGGCAGGGGAGCAGTTTGGCATCAATTAGGCTGGCAGGGGAGTGGTTAGGGGGTGATCAGGCAGGCTGGCAAAAGCGGTTAAGGGTGATCAGGCCGGCAGGCAGGTGAGCGGTTGGGAGCCAGCAGCCCCGGATTGTGAAGGGGATGTCCAACTGCTTGTTTAGTCGGACATCCCCCGATGGGTTCCAGATTGGAGAGGGTGCAGGCTGGGCTGAGGGACACCCCCCCACACACACACACATACTGCATGAATTTCGTGCACCGGGCCTCTAGTATAATATAAAATGAAACCGCAGGGGGGGGGAAAATATATATATATATATATATATATTTATATGTTATATATGTTATATATATATATATGTTATATATACATTTGGTTTTATAATTTACTTTAAATTAGTTCTGTGTTTATTCCCCAAATGTGTTTTCAAAACCTGTGTCTGTAACTACGTCCAAAACATTTTGCATTTGCCTCAAAACTAAAATGTCTTAAATAAATTAATACATTTGCTATTCTTTTTTCCCCTTATTTTGTGGTTAAAAAAATGTTTTTTATTTTTCTTTGTTACTTGGATCATGTATTTCTACAACAGTTTTCACTTCTATTATATTTATCTTTTCCATGAAATTTTTAGCCAACTAAAGATCCATATTAAAAATCATATTTTTTCATGAGACGTAACCTAATTCCAGTGATCTAACTCAGTTCAGTGGTTGTCTGCATTAGTTACAGGGAGCTTTTCTAAATTTCAGGTTGAGCCCCAACCCTCACACCCAGAAACTAATTTAATTGATCAATTATCTGTAACAACTTCCTAGGTTGGTCCTAAGTTGATCCATACTTGAGAACCACTGAAATAGAACTGAAGTCTACATGCTGTGTCTGACTTTTGCTTGTTTTTCATAAAGTTTGTTCTGTAGTTGTTATGCGCATATACATAGTCTTGAGACTTTGAGGTCTAGAAACATTGTCTTTTTAAAAAGATGTTTTATTTCAAATCCAATTAAATACATTTTTTAATAAATAAGGGGTGTAAAATTCCATCACAGTATACTGTAATCCTCTCATTGAGTCTAATTTAGCAAGAGATTGGTTGTTAAGAGACATGTCTTGTGTATTATTAATGGGAGGTCAAATATTTTTTTTGGGGGGGGGAGCATACTTTTTAAAAAATATTTTTTTTTTGTTGGTAGTATTACAGATATCTCCCTTTTTCTTCCCCTTTCCAACCTCCTCCCAGCCTCTACCCACCCCCAGTTCTTCACTACCCTATTGCCCATGTCCATGGGCTATGCATATAATTATGTAAGTTCTTTGGTTTATCTCTTCTCATCTCCCCAACCCCACATCGAGGTATTTCAGTCTGTTTCATGCCTCATGCTTAGGGTCTTATTTTGTTGGTCAATTCATTTTGTTCATTAGATCCCACAAATAAGTGAGATCACATGATTTTTGTCTTTCTCAATTTGGCTTATTTCACATAGCATAATATTTTCCTAGGTCAATCCATGCTGTCCCAAAGTCTAAGAGGTCCCTCTTTTTTACATCTGCATAGTATTCCATAGTGTAAATGTCCACATTTTCTATTTTTTGAACCCAATCAACTTTTTGTTCTAGGCTATATTTATTTATTTTAAAATAATGTATTTTTATTGACTTCAGAGAGGAAAGAAGAGGGAGAGAGAGATCAAAACATTAATGATGAGGGAGAATCATTAATTGGCTGCCTCCTGCATGCCCCCCAGTGGGGATTGTTATGCGAATCAAAACCATGACCTCCTGGTTCATAGGTCGACACTCAAACACTGAGCCACATTGGCTGGGCTAGGGCAATATTTCTCAACACATTAAGCGCCCTGTCAGTCACCGGTGACTGACACTATGCTTCCCGTTCGGAAGACAAAACAGGCTGGGCACTTAATATGTTAAATAAGGGCCACCAGCAGCATCTTGGGTGCTTTTTAAAAATGTGGATACATGGCCTCATCTGGAGAATCATGTTTTAGGACATCTACATTTTTGTTTTTAATCCTCACCTGAGGATAAGCATATTTTAGAGGAAAAGAAGGAGAGAAACATGTGAGAGAGAGAACATCGATTGGTTGCCCTCTGTACATATCCCAATTGAACTCATACCTAGATATGTGCCCTGACTAGAAATGGAACCCACAACCTTTCAGTATACAGGATACCACTCCAACCAATTGAGCCACTTCGGCCAAGGCAAGAACATCTATTTTCCCTACCAACACACACTTCATCAGAGGCTTTAAAAAAACACACAAAACATCATAGTTGATTCTTATGCTTATCTAAGTTTGAAAACTGCCCTTTCTGCAAAAAGAATTTAATAAATGTTTGCAGAATTAAATTTTGTTTCCTCAGCTAGACTGTAGTAAATATTCTGAGTAGAGATCTTGTTCTCTCCACTTTCCCTTCTGTATAACAGAGGGCTGCTCAAGGACTGGATCTTACTCTTTGGTTTGCTCAGTATGGCTTAGTGCTTTTATGTTGATAAAAGCTTAATAAATATGAAATTGAATTCATTGTCATCATATTAAGACTTTCCTGTTAATCTAGAGATTAAAAAATGGTGAGTGTATATCATTATGAACATTGGAGGTCTTTGACGCTACATGGCACTGAAGAGTAGCTTCACTTACCCTTTTCTTAGAATAGCAGACTTGGAGGCTTCCAAGTCAAGAAAGCAGAGTAGGTAAATGCGGTACTCACATCCTCCCACAACCACATCAGAATGATATCTAAACTGCAGAACAACCATCATTCAGACTGCCTAAAATCTACCTGAACAGAAATCTTATAACTAAGGATGTGAAGAAGCCACATGGAGACTGGTGGGAGGGACGGAGGCACTGAACGTGCTGGCCCCACACTCACATGTGGCAATTAAAAATCAAGAGGGCTATCTCAGCTGCAGTGGTATTGCCTGTGGAGCTAGGGGGTCTCAATTCCACACCGGGCCCCCCAGTCCAGATATCCAGTGCTGGGAAGAAAAGTCCTCATAACTTCTGGCTGTGGAAACAAGTGGGGATTATGACAGAGTGAGCTGGAGGGCTGCTGGAGTGCCAGGCATTTCTCTTAAAGAGCTCGTGCGTGGGCCTTCTTAGACTCATTGAGCTCTAGCACTGGGGCAGCACTTCAAAAGGCACCAGGAACATGTAGGGAGAAACTGAGGGCTGAAGGGACAGCGTTCTCCAAAACAAGGGCTGGCAAATACCACTGTTACTTTGTTGAGCCCAGCCCCCACAGAGGTGCTTTCCTGAAACACCAACACAATCAACTTGAGGGACTATCCAATACGCTTCCAGCGGCTTTTAAATAAAATTGGCCTGTCTTGACTCATGCTGTGGACTTTACTAAAATCTCTCAAAGGTTCTCAAGCTCCTAAGAAGCAGCACCTGATCTTGGCATGCCTTGCATATCTTGCTAAATGGCCCAAAGTTCGGCATTAGTGGTAGCTGGCCTTGGTTTGCAGCATGGTTTCTCCCAGGCACATACAAACTCAGCACAAGTAGCAGCCACCTAAGATTGCTTTGTAGCTTATGTCCCAAGCAGGACGTAGGTGCTTATCTTGGCCTTCACCTCTTGGGAGAACCCAGAGCCATTGCACCCAGTGGACAGCTTCAGACCAGTCCAGAGTACTACCCAACCACCTCCACCAGCAACACACTCATGGGGCACCAGAGCCCTGCTAAAGCATTTCCTACTTCATTGGGTCTGCACCTGGACAGCAGATGCTCTGTGGTCTCATTCCTTCAAATCAATTGGCCTGGGGGTAAATGCTGCTAATGTGCCAATAGCAGTCAGGCTCAACCACAACAGGAGGGTGCACTCAGCCCACACACTGGGGGGTAAATCTCGCCGACGTGCCAACAGCAATCAGGCTCTACAACAGGAGAGTCCACTCAGCCCACATTCAGGGGTGCACCTGAGTGTCCAGATCAGGTGACCAACGGGCTGCACTAATACCCTATAGGATATCTACCACGTAAGGCCCCTCTACCAAGACGGGGAGACTGAACAGCTCTACCCATTACATAGAAACAAACAGGGAGGTAGCCAAAATGAGGAGACAAAAAAACATGTCCCACGTGAAACAACAAAACTCCAGAAAAAGAACAACAACAACAAAAAAATAGAAACTAAATGCAGAATTCAAAACACTGGTTATAAGCATGTGCGTGTAAAGTACAGCATAGGTAATATAGTCAATAACTATGTGTGGTATCAGATGGGTAGTATATTGGAGTGATCAGTTTGTAAATTATATAGATGTGCCTAACCACTGGGTTTTATACTTGACACTAATATAAGGTACATCAACTGTAATTAAAAAAAAACAAACGACTTTAAAAAAGATTTTGAAAAGTCTTAAAGGTCTAATCCATTTCATTTTGTGATGGAGGAAATTGTGACTAAGATTGCTTAACTGACATTGAAAGTAACAAGATTAATTGCAGAGCCACAACTAGATTCCTAATCCAATGCTTTTTATTTCATGGAATAAGTTTTCTGTGAAGCAGCAGTGATTGGTTTACATCTCAGAAGGGGGGTTTTCTACTCCTTGGGTACAGAAGGAGGAAGAATCTGTAGAACCAACATTTTGGTTTTTGTAATCAGGACATCTACCTTTATTCCTACTTAATTTTTTATCCTATATAATAAAATCCTAATATGCAAATTGATGGAACAGCAGAACAACCAGTCACTATGATGTGCACTGACCACCAGAGGGCAGACACTCAACGCAGGAGCTGCCCCTAGGTGGTCAGTGTGCTGCTCAGCCAGAAGCTGGGCTCACTGCTGGCGAGTGCAGTGGCAGTGATGAGAGCCTCTCCTGCGTTCGTGGCAGCATTAAGGACCAATGATCTGAGTGGTAAGAAGCAGCGAGCAGGCAGACAGTAAGGAGCGAGGGTTCATGGACTGTGAGAGGGCACAGGTTGGGCTGAGGGATGCCTATCCCCTGGGGCATGAATTTCATGCACTGAGCCTCTAGTATATATTACTGATTGATTTGAGAGAGAGAGAGAGA
>PVJC01013172.1:0-38438 GCA_004026665.1 Murina feae
CCCGCTCCCCGATGCCCCTCCAAGGGCCTGGACAGCTGCCAAGCAGGCCGCCGACCCCCTGTCACCTCTTACCCGCTCCCCCATGCCCCGCAAAGGGCCTGGACAGCTGCCAAGCAGGCCGCCGACCCCCTGCCACCTCTTACCCGCTCCCCGATGCCCCGCAAAGGGCATGGGAAGCCCACCAAGCAGGCCGCCGACCCCCTGCCGCCTCTTACCCGCTTCCCGATGCCCTCCAACCCTGCCGCCTGTTTCCCACTCACGGGTCCTGTGTCCTGTGCTATTCCGCCCTGCAGCCGCTCTGTGCACTCGGGAGGTCCCTCAGCCCAGCTTGTGCCCTCTCACAGTCTGGGACCCCTCGGGGGATGTCCACCTGCTAGCGTGCCTGACCAGCCTGGGTGAGGGGCTTTAAGGCTGCCCACAGCTCCCATTGACCCAATGTCCCAGCAAGGCTGGCTGGACGCAGGTTTCTGGAGTTTGTTTATCTTCTATAATTGATACACTGTTCCTTTAAAGCCGCCTACTAACTACTAAGGAAGCCTCCTTTGCCTCACCTCGCAGCGTCTATAATGAAACAATTGTTACTTTTACTGGTTAGGCTCGGGCTGCTCTTTCCTTCAGCTCCTGAGGATTCTATGATTGTTATATTGTTTCAAACCTGTGTTTCGCTAGAGCCAGTTTAAGCGGAGCGGGCACAGCTTCACTTTCGCTCCTGCCGCAATGGAAACTGCCGTTTACTCAGGTCCGTAAGTGGCGGCCTCCATGTTGGCTGGGCTAATTTGCATATAGCCGCTCTGATTGGCTGGTGGGCGTGGCTTACCCTGTCTCGGAGAAACGGTTAATTTTACTATTTCGCTTTTATTAGTTTAGATTGTTGGCAATATGTTAGATGCTGTGGAGGTCATAAAAGAGCTGGGAACCCTGAGATATCATGTAGCTGTATATGTGTTTCATACAACATTTAATGAACCATTAATATGTAAAGCACTTCTTAGAACAGTGCTTCAGACATATTAACATTTTATATTTTTATATATTGGCCTCTATTATTTCATTTTCTTTATCATTATCATTATAAGTAAAGAGTATTTGAAAAGAATGTGTGAGCCAGCCTGATAAAATGTGGATTTTTTTTTTTTTCTGAAAGAATTAGTGTAGTTTTAAGGTGAACTGTGAGACACTCCAATAGAAATTAATGGTGGGGGTGGAGTGTTTGCAATATCAGATATCATGGATTCCCGTGACATCAAGAAGATCAGATGCATTTGGTTATAGTTCTTTATTGTTGGCTTCTCTGTAAGACTAAGTCTTTTCAAGTTTCTTTAATGATAGTTTACTTTTAGGGATTCTGTATTTCCTTTCCTGGTACTTCCAACCCCCGACTTGCTCCCTGCTACCAGACTAGTGGAAAAATGAGTTCTAATCTAAGAATGGCCACCTAATTTAAAAACGTATTTTTTTGTTGTTGTTACTAAATCTTTATTGTTCAGATTATTACAGATATTCCCTTTTTTTAACCCCCACCTGATTCCCCCCCACCCTGTGCCCTTCCCCCCACCACTGTCTTCATCCATAGATGTAAGATTTTTGTTCAGTCTCTTCCCATACCCTTCACACCCCCTTCCCCCTGAGAATTGTCAGTCCATTCCCTTTCTATGCCCTTACTTCTGTTCTATTCAACAGTTTATTCTGTTCATCAGATATTTCTATTGACTTAATTGTTATATTCACTTGTTGATAGGTGTGTATTTGTTGTCACTTTGTTGCTCATACTTTTTATTTTTACCTTTTTCTTCTTCCTCTTCTTAAAGAATGCCCTTCAGCATTTCAAGTAATTCTGGTTTGGTAGTGATGTACTCCTTCAGCTTTTTCTTGTCTGTGAAGCTCTTTAGGTGACCATCAATTTTACATGATAGCTTTGCTGGGTAGACTAATATTGGTTGTAGGTTCTTGCTATTTATCTCTTTGAATATTTCTTGCCACTCCCTTCTGGCCTGCATGGTTTCTCTTGAGAAATCAGCTGACAGTCGTATGGGTACTCCCTGGTAGGTAACTAACGGTTTTTCTCTTGTTGCTTTTAATATTCTCTCTTTGTCTTTTGCCCTTGGCATGTTAATTATGATGTGTCTTGGTGTGGTCCTCTTTGGATTTCTTTTGTTTGGGATTCTCTGCGCTTCCTGGACTTGTAAGTCTATTTCACCAGGTGAGGGAAGTTTTCTGTCATTATTTCTTCAAATAGGTTTTCAATCTCCTGCTCTCTCTCTTCTTCTGGCACCCCTATAATTCGGATGTTGGTATGCTTGAAGTTGTCCCAGGTGCTCCTTACACTATCTTCACACTTCTGGATTCTTTTTTCTGTTCCAGTTGGGTGCTTTTTGCTTTTTCATATTTCAAATCTTTGACTTGATTCTTGCAAACCGCTAGTCTGCTGTTGGATCTCTGTATAATATTCTTTATTTCAGTCAGTGTATGCTTAAATTTATTGAAGGCTCACTAAGTTTATCGGCGGATTCTAGAAAATTCTTGAAAAACCTTAAAACTGTAGTTGTGAACTCTATATCCAGTAGTTTGCTTTCCTCCATTTCTGTCATTTGTGATCTGTTTCTTTGTCTCCGCATTTTGGCTGCTTCCTGGCATTGTTAGAGTGGCTTTCTGTGCTAGGTGTCTTATAGGGCCCAGTGATTCAGCCTCCCCAATCACCTGGGGTGGGCACTCTTGTTGTAAGCCTTTGAGGACTGGGTGCACAGACTTGTTGTAGTTATCACTGAGAGGTATCACTGAGAGGAAATGACCTCCAGGCCTTTCTCCTTGTTTTTTGGGGTTTGGAATTTTTGGAGTTCGCAGTCCCCGTTGCAGTCTGTTAGATTATGCTTTAGGCAGAAAGGTGCACAGCTTTGGTGGAGTTGTAAAATGGGTGAGGCGGGGTCTCAGAATCACTGGGGTGGAGCAACCCACAATGGCTGCCCTTCTGCTGGTTCTGCGGCTTCTCCCGGATTTGGCGTTTCCAAGCCCTGGCGTCTGCACACAGTGATCACTGTGAACAGCTCTGCTAGAATGCCACTCATCTTCCGCCCCGTTGCCTGACAGCCTGCAACGCATTCAGTGCGACCCCGGAGTTTTAATCTCCTTCCAAGCTGCGGACCCAGGTGCTGCCACCGCCACCATTTCGTGCGCGTCCATATCTCTCAGTTTTGGTGCCAGGAGTTTCTACTCAGTCTCAATGCACTCCTTCTCTTGCCTTCTAGTTGTAAAGCTTCCCCTCCCTTGGTTCTGGAGGATGGCTGTTTATCTTTATAGTTGTATTTTTAAATGTAGTTGTGGGAGCCTGTGCATTAGGTATATACCATATGCTGCCATCTTGGTTCTCTTAAAAACATATTTTCAGTTTTATTTTTATTTGTGGCATTGGGCTAAAAAACAGAAATTTATATTCTCTGCACATTGTTGTACCCACTATGTTAGTACTCATCTGACTCATTTTTCATTGTTTTTATAACTTTGATTGCAAGTTAATTCTTTAAAAGCTCTGCCAGAAGCAGTGATTGGTGTTCCCTTAGTTAATTCAGCTTTCCATCCTCCTCTAAATCACTGGTTAGATATGAATAGCCTTTACAATGGATTGTGAGATTTAATCAGTGTAATGTGGAATAGTGATATGCTTCCATGGATGCTGTATGCTCATTACAGTGTACAAATGTTTAGATGTTCAGCAGTTTGATGCCATTTTGTCATGTTTCCAGGCTGAAGTAAACATATTTCATACACTTGCTTACTTAGTTTTATTTGAGGTTTACCATTTTACTTCTTCCTTCATATTTATTGAGTCATCATTTGTAGTTCCGTATGATAATGGAACCATATACTCTTCATAAAAATTAATGCATGTAGTGAGCACTCCATTGAGATCTTCTTGGGGCCAATGTCCAGGACCTTATGTTTGGTCCTCAAATGACCCAGTACCAAGTCCTTAGCAGAATTGACTGAGGACTAGACCTTTTTTTTAAAAAATATATTTTATTGATTTTTTACAAAGAGGAAGGAGGAGGAATAAAGGGTTAAAAACATCAATGAGAGAGAAACATTGATCAGCTGCCTCCTGCACACTCCCTACTGGGGCTGTGCCCGCAACCAAGGTACATGCCCTTAACTGGATTAGAAACTGGGACCCCTGAGTCTGCAGGCCAAAGCTCTATCCACTGAGTCAAACCAGTTAGGGCAGGACTAGATCTTTTGTAATGCCAATTTGTTGCTCAAATTATTTCAGCATTGTCCATAGGAAACTCTTAAATTGGTTTCAGTAGCATTTTGATATGGTCGTGTCTTTTTTTTAAAAAGTATATTTTATTGATTTCAGATAGGAAGAGAGTAGGAGAAAGATAGAAAGATCAATGATGAGAGGGAATCATTGATCAGCTCTTCCTACATACCCTACACTGGGGATTGAGCCCGCAATCTGGGCATGTGCCCTGACTGGGAATTGAACTGTGAAGTCCTGGTTCATAGATTGATGCCCAACCACTGAACCATGTTGGATGATCTGTCTTTCTAAAAAGCACTTCCTTGTTTTCGGACACAGAAGATGCTCTCCATCACCTTGTATTTCCTCTGCCTACATCATAGAATCATTCATTTCCCAAGGTCCCCTGGGTCCTTCTAATGGAGATATTAGGCATTAAGATTTGGGTGCTGGGTGAGCTTGTTTTTGCTGGGAATTCACCACTTCTAGGCCCTCTCACTGGACAGACTGGGAAATATGTAGGCACGTACTAACTCCTCTATCTATGCATATCTGTAGTTCTTTCTACAGCTAGCTCTCCATACATGTTAATATAGATACACATTCATACCGTATCTCCCACTTTAACCCACCAGCACAGATTCCTCTTTTGCTTATTTGTGGTTTTTTTTCTCTGAGTGTAGGAAACCCGACTCTCATTATCTATAATAGATTTACTTGTTTTTTCAACCTTCCTAGACATAAACAGTAATTTAGAATTGCTAACCCGTATCTCTGTGAAAAATCAGTTTACCGGCTAGAATACAGTATTTGTGTACAGTTCTTTCTGTCTTTAGCATTGCAATAAGCAGTGTTGAGCCTTTTTTCCCCAGTTATGTAGGTCAGTTCCCTCTTTCTTTACAGTGGGGTTATGCCATACATTTATAATGTAGTTAAATTCATTTGTCATGGGCTGCAGTTCATTCTGGGTTCCCTGGCATCCTGGAGCATTCTTTTTTTTAAAAAGATTTGTGTGTAGTCAGTTTATTCTTTGGGTACATAGGCCTTTGGGTTTTGACAAGTGACTGGAGTGAGATATTACCATCATGGTACCATAGAGAACATTTCCAACACCTTGGAAAGTTCCTGCGTAGCCTCTGTATATTGACCTCTCCCCTACCTCATCAGTCCTTAGCAACCACTGATCTGTTTTACATCCTTATAGTTTTGCCTTTTCCAAAATTCTATCATTTGAAGTTGATGCTTTAGTACAGTTGTGTGTCAAGGCAGATTTGCCTTTGTTTCTCAACACGTTGTAGGTTGAACAATAAATCTTTGCTGTATTGTGTCTTCAGAAACCAACATTGGTGTTGAGTTAGCTCGTAGCCAGCAAATCAAAAAGAAATCTTTGAAAAAGTACATGCAGTGAATTAAACGTATTAGGTGCGATTTTTACCATGGAACGTTTCCAGGTCCGGTTGGGTAAGAGGAATAATAAGAAAGCCTTATACATTTGCATTAACGTTCTGTTGATGCAGCACACTTCCTGTCTTTTCTATTTCCTGTGAATTTTTCAGTAAATATATTTCTTTTGTTGTTTTCAGAATAGCTGATAATTACATATTATGTGAGAGCAGTTTTCTTTAAAAAAATCTAAATGCTATTTAGGAAAACACGTATTTTGTTTCCTTAAAAATAAGTATCAAAGGGTATCAAAGCATATTTCTGAGGGATAATTTTATTTTTGTTCAGGCTTGAAGACATTTTGCTTATTTTTAGCTGTATCTTTTTATTTTTCTACTTGGTTTGTAGCTAGCCTTTAGTAAAGTAACTTCTTTTTGATCAATTGAAATTACCTCTATTTAGAATAAGGGATAAATAAAACATTTCATACAGACAGATTTTTTTCTGAGACATCTGTACTGTTATATTTTATATTTTTGATGGTGTTGCTGAAGGAAAAGTGGATACTGTGTCTTTAATGGAAAGCAAAAGGTTATCTTTCTCTGGCCTTTGTGTGCTGATGTGGTGTAGGCAGCCAGACAGGCAATGTGTGCAGGGAGACCGGGGAACCGGCTGCGGATCGATAGGAGTGGTGTGAAGTGAATTAATGCGAGGCAGGCCGTCTGTCTGTCATAAGGATTGCGGGGAATGTGGGGCAGTGTGGTCAGTGCCTGCAGAGATCTGCTTCCAATAAATTCAAACCTCTGCCTGAGAAGAAACTCCCTTCCTTATTGTTAAATTTTACTTTATTCAAAGTAAATGTTCATATCAAATTATTGCCTCTTGCTTATTTTTATTGGACCACTAGAAAGTCGTAGTTGTGAGAAACTGATGAAATAAAAATACCTGCTTTTCTTTCAAATCCATTTTTTAAAACTCAGTAGAAATCTATATTATGGAATGAGAAATATAATTGTTAATACTTATAAATATTCCGGCATGTATTTTTCTTTCTGAGTTCTAACAATATGGTTTATCACTTCCATCTAATCTTTAATGAAATAATAAAATTATAATGAACTCAGCTGATTTTATATTCCAATATTGGTTAAAGTGCTATATTTTAAATGTTACTCTATTAAACTTTAGTATTTAATCTTTGATTATTAAGTTAATCACATGACACTGAAGTCTTTTGAGTTCAAATAATTTATCATTACTTAGTTATTATTAGCCAGCAGGAGAAAAATGATTATAAAGGCAATTTACAAGCTTTTGAAAAATAAATTTTAGAATAATATTTTACTGGTGGGGGGAGATAAGTACAGTTTTATAACATTGATTTTGAAAACTATTTCCATTAAAAATTTTTTAAGTGATTAAAATGTTGCATACAGATGGGGAAGTTGTACATTTTGTGACCTAAGTATTCGGAAGTCTAGATGGCATGAAGATATCACCATGGAACTTACTTTAGGAATTGAACCTTCCAGCAACTGCATATATAGTATCCTTCAAAATATTTAAAAAACCAAAACCCGCAAATATTCAAGGATTTTTTTTCTTCCAACATGTATTAAACATGTCTGTGTGATATTCACCCTTGCTGCCTCAAGCTTATGACAGGCACCCAGAGAAGGAACCTGAGTCATTAGCCACCAAGAAGGGTCCAGGACTAGACGTAGCAGTGGCAGCTCCAAGGTCTAACTACTTAAATTTGGGGAATAGAACATACCATGTTAGTGCCACCACTTTGTACAGAACTGCTGCCATGGGAAAATTAACAGTGCTGTATCAATGGCCCCTGATGAATTCACAATGACAAAGCTGTTTCTTTGCAGAATCACTTTGTGGTTGATTTTTTCAGATAAAATTTTAAAATAAATAAGGGGAATTACTAGAAAATTAGTAATAAGTTCACATTAAAAATAACTATCCTATGTTGTGAACCAACATTCGCGAGATTAAGACCACCGACTCCAATTAGGTCTTAAGCAGCAAGAGAGGATTTATTGAGCTGGCCAGCTGGCTGCAGTGCCAGCACCCCACCGAAGTGAGGACTGACAATGCAGCCCTGACCAGATGCAGAAGCAAGCTTTTATTCATAAAAATCGCAAAAAGGTGACGCATGAAGTTTGTTGCTCTGTTTCTCAACACAGGATACAGACTCAAGTTTTGACTGGAGTCTATTTCCTTATTTCTAGCAGTAGCAGTAAGCCCAACTGAGCTGCAAACGAGCTGGGGCAAGTTGACCTTTACATCCTATATAATAAAAGCCTAATATGCTAAGTGTCTGGCCAACCAATCAAAGCATAATATGTTAATGATATGCTAAGGCTGCTCAACTGCTCCCTATGACTTGCACTGACCACCAGGAGGCAGATTCTCCACCCTGTAGGTTAGCTTTCTGCTGGGGTCTGGCCACTTGAGACTAAGCCAGATGGGCTGGACATGCCCTGGAGCCCTCCCATGCTCCCTTCTTGGGTAGCCAACCTCCTGCTTTCCTCCCTGGCCCTGATTGTGCACCAGTGGGGTCCCTTGGCCTGGCCTGCATCCTCTTGCAATTCAGGACCCCTCGGGAGATGTCAGAGGGCAGGGATGTCAGAGAGCTGGTTTCAGCCGGATCACGCAGGCCAGGCTGAGGGACCTCCCTCTCCCTGCCCAGTGCATGAATTCTGTGCACCAGGCCTCTCATCTAAAATAATCACAAAGTGGAGATAAGAAGGTAAATGCCACATTCCTATATAAAGGCTTATTGCTTAAATACAAAAATCAAAGAATGTTTCAGATTATTAAATGAAAATGTAATTTAAGACTAAGAGATTTCTTAGTCTCATTTTTTGCTTAATCCTTGGTAATTTTAATGATTAGAGAAATAAGGAAAAGATATTAAGGAACAGTTTAGATAATAACAATAATTTCTTAGTAGTATTTTCCTTTTCTGTAAAATTAAAAGTTTCTATGAAAATAAAGCTGGCATTTATATGTAAGATGTTTACAAATCCATTTAAATTGATCTCATTTAATCAGAGAGTTAAGTAATTGCTCAGCAAAACACAGCTACTAAATTCAGTAAACTGTTAAACACATAGGTCTTTTGATTTCAAACCCCAATATCCTTTACTACCAAGACCTTCCAGGGGCTGAGTTCCAGGACAGAACACCACATCACAACCATAAGAAATCATGGAATAATATGATACTGAGTGTAAATTCTGTCCATTTACATGGTGTTCTTGGGCTATACCAGGTAACTGTTCCAATAGGACCATTCAGTGTTTTGGGAGAATGCTTAAGGAGCAAACATGTATATCTCAGAGTAGTCAAAGCTGAAAGACCAAGTAAGTGTTCTGAAACTGGTAAGGGATAGAAAATCCCTTATCTCTTAGCAAATAAAGGAAAATGCAAAGAATAGACTAAAACTACAAACCAATGTCTCTAATAAATATAGTCTCAAAAACCCTTAACAAAAGAAAAGCAAATAGAATTTAGCAACATATAAAAATAATTAAACAGCATTACCAAGTGAGGTGTATTCTAAGAATGTAAGTATAGTTATATTAAACAGTCAAGCCCTAACCAGTTTGGCTCAGTGGATAGAGCATTGACCTGAGGACTGAAGGGTCCCTGGTTTGATTCTTGTCAAGGGCACATGTCTGGGTTGCATGCTTGATCCCCAGTAAAGGGTGTGTAGGAGGCAGCCAATCAGTGATTTTCTCTCATCATTGATGCTTTTATCTCTCCCTCCCACTTCCTCTCTGAAATCAATAAAAATAGATATTAAAAAAAGAAAAAAGCAATCAATATAATGCAAAATATTAACAAGCTAAAGAAAAAAATCAGATGGTCATAGAAATCATTTAACAACATTCAACATCAAGTAATGATTTTTAAGACTCAGAAAAGTAAGAAATAAAGAGGAACTTCCTCTACTTAATAGGAAAGAATATCTACTAAAAATGTATAGCTAACATTATAGTTAATGGTAAAAGACTGAATGCTTCTCTCCTATCACCAGGAATGAAGCAAAGATATCTACATTGGCCGCTTGTATTTAACACGGCATTAGGAGTTCTAGCCAGTATAATAAAGCAAGAAAAAACAGTAACAACCATACAACCATACAGTTTGGAAAGGTTTAGGTCAGTTGTCCTTATTCAAGGATCAAATAACTGCCCACATGGAAAAACCAAAAGGATTCTTTAAAAAAAAATTAAAATACTGGGGGGTAGGGGAGGCAGGCAGAAGGGCATGGGAAAAAAGAGATATATGTACCAATCTTTGTAAAACTTTATGAAATAAAAAAAAATTAAAATAAACTAATAAATGAGTACAGCAAAGCTACAGAATATAAGAAATTTTGTTTTAAAAACCAATCACATTTCTATGTGCTAACAATGAACATGTGGAAGCCTAAATTTAAAAAGTACTATTAATAATGGTTAAAAAAACTGATACGCTTAGATGTAAGTCTAAAAACACATATACAGGACTTGTGTGCTGACACCTATAAGAGACAGATGAAAGAAATCAAAGAAGATCTAAATAATAAAACAGAGACATATACAGGGTGAGGTGAAGCAGAATTACAGTTTTGAGTACATAAGAGTTTATTCTTGTCTTATTATTTATTAATTATTGTATTACTTGCCATATGAACAACTGTACACGTACTTTTGCTCTTCCTTGTAGTGTTCATAGGTTTTTGGGTTCGTGTAGAAGATTCAACACAGTAAAGATGTCGATTCTCTATAAATTGATATATAGGTTTAACATAATCCCAGCATAATTTTTTGTAGGTATAGAAAAAATTATTCTAAAATTATGTAAAAACAAAGGAATTAGCTAAAAGAGTTTTGGAGGAAAAAAAAGTAATGTAGGAAAAATTTGTCTTCTCATTTCAAGACATCATACAATGTTATTAAAACTACTAGAGGCCCGGTGCATGAATTCGTGCACGGGTGGGGTCCCTTGGCCTGGCCAGTGATTGGACCCAATCAGGAGGGCTGGCCGGCCAGGGGGAGGGAATGCGGGAGGTTGGCCAGCTACGGGGAGGGACTGAGGGAGGTTGGTTGTGAAAGCTCACTGACCACCAGGAGGCAGCTCCTGCATTAAGTGTCTGCCCCCTGGTGGTCAGTGTGTGTCATAGCGACCAGTTGTTCAGTTGACCGGTCGTTCAGTTGCTTAGGCTTTTATAAATATACTAGATATGGTTTTAGGCTAATAGAATAGAGAACCCATAAAGGATTCATACAGATACGCCCAATTGGTATCGGATAGGTGCGAGAACAATTCAATGGAGGAAAGACAGTCTCCTCAACAAATGACCTACTATAATTAGACTCCTGTAAACAAAAGTTCAAACCTTGTCCTAAGCTTCACACCTTATAAAAATAATTCAAAATGAATCATGGATTTAAATGTAGATCAAAGAAGTATATAACTTTTAGATTAAAAAAAAAACTTTTGAGATCTAAGATTAGACTTGACACCAAAACCACAATCTATAAATGAAAAACGTTGTAAAGTAGACTTCATCAAAATTAAAAACCCTATAAAGAGGCTTACAAAGGCAAGCTACACATTGGGAGAAAGATCAACAAATCACATATCTAACAAGGGACTAATACCTAGACTATTTAAGGCACTCTAAAAACTCAACAGTAAATAATCTGGCAGTTCCTCTAAAGGTTAAACATAGAGTTATCGTATGACCTAGCAATTCCACTTTCAAGGAATGAAACATGTCCACATAAAGACCTGTATGTGTGTGTTCACAACAGCATTATTCATAAAAGCCAAATATTTTTTAAAATATGAATGTTCAACTGATGAATGAATACATGAATCTATCACAATTTATTGATGAAAAAATGGTGATACATTCATACAATGGAATATTAATCAGTACTACAAGAGAATGAAGTACTAAGTAAACACAACCAGTTACAAAACACTACCTGCTGAAATGTCCAGAACAGGCAAGTCTAGAGACAGAAGAACATCTGTGGTTGCTTAGGGCTGCGTAGACTGGGGGAAGAGAGGAGTGATACGGATAGGGTTTCTTGGGTGATGAAAATGCTCTGAAATTGATTGTGGTGACAGCTGTACAACTCTGTGAATATGCTAAAAACCACTGAATTAAACATTTTAAAGACAAATTTTATGGCATGCAAATTATATTGTAATGAAGCTGTTTTTAAAAGTTGTCTTTCTAACAATTCCAGCTTAACCAAGGAATTCATATATTCCGTTGGTACCTTTTCTGTAGCAGAAGGAAACAAAACAAAACATCTAGCCAGCAGTGTAGTTAGTGGTAAAAGACCGAATGCTTCTCTCCTATGGTCAGGAATGAAGCAAACATGTCTCCACTGCCCACCTGTATTTAACACAGCAGCTTGATCTAGCTCACCTGTCTGCTTTCAATTAGGTTCCTTTCAGTGCGATAATTATCTGACCTCATATCTAATTCCTTCATAGACAGAGATGTTACACACTTTCGGGACAACGCATTTCAAGTCTTTCACATTGATCCACAGACAAATCCCTCTTTTGTCGTCATTCTTCTGCCCACCGCCAAATTTTAAGCAAGCTAATATTAAAGATAAATAAATTTAATTTTTTAAGTAGTCCTCACTTTCTATGTATTTTTCCTCTTTTAGCATAATTATGTCTAAATCAGCTAAAGCAAGAACGTTGAAAGGGATCTAGTAAAAATGTAATTTACTTCAGCTTTGTTTTTCCCCCCCAGATCTTAGTGAAAAAGTCCATATAGTTTGTATCCATGTGTGTACACACACACATAAAGAAATAGATCCCATATTAATGTTTGTTTTGGTGCTTTGTGTCTCTTCCTAATTTTGGTGCATGTACAGGGGTGAGTAAAAGTAGTTTTACAGTTGTGAGTCTGCAAAACAGAATTTATTATTGTATTATTATTTAATTGTTATATCATTTTCCAGGAAAACAACTGTAAACTTATTTTTGCTCACCCTGTATTGTATTTTTTTAATGTATTATGTTTGCATCCCGTAAGTTAAAAGGGTTTAAGAGTCTGGATCTACCTTTCTTTCAGTCCTTAAAAACAGAACTCTGTGATTCCCATTTGTTCTAGCTGGGGTCTCAGCAGAAGCCATGCAGACCATCACCACTGCTCCTGACACCACCTCGGGGCCCGAAGCCAAGATCCAAGAGGAAGAGCATGACCTTGCAGAAGATGACATCACAACTGGTAAGGAGACGTCTTTAACATAATCTGGATGAGCCTGGTCCAGTACTGGAAAATGCTTGTCTGTGATTTATAGCGGGACTGAGTGTGTTGATGGAGAGGATGGAAACTTGTATTGATGGAGTGCTTGGCTGTACAAGACTCTTTAGTGTCCTTTTTGATCTTGAAGTGGAAAGAAGTGGAGGCATTTATTTGGTCTGAGTTTGCTCATTGTTGCTCTAACAATGAACCTGCTAGCTGTGCATTTGATTTTCTGGGGACCTTCTAATTCAGAGGCTAGGCTCATTTCTAAAGCCTTGGAACATGTAGAGGAATACACCTATTATGTTATGAAAGGTTTTGCAATTATAGGGTAAACTGAAGCTATTGAAGTTGTAATAGCAATATATGCAACATGGACTGCATAAGGAAACTTACAGATACTCTTTTTTTTAAATGTATACTACAGAAATAAATGCTGCTTTTAAAAGTTATTTACATTCTTATCTGTATTATTTATCACCTTACCAGGCATAAAGTAAAATTTAGAAAAGCCATATAGCACATATTTTCAGCCTGTCTTTTTATAGATTTAAACGGTTCCAATTATTGGATCTTCAAATGCATTCAACTCAATTTTTTTCTTTTAATGCACAGAGGATAAAAAACAATCTAGCATAGATATTTTTATTGGTATTAAGAATGATACACTTTTGCTTTTGGTGTGGATGGTTAAAATGTAAAATCTGACGACATATGTCTATAATTCTGGTGAAGCAACAAATATTAACTCAATAGTAATCAATAATTTGAGAAGAAGCATGCCCAGAAAATATCAGTAAACTTTCCAACAGAAATTAAAGGGAGAAAGGAACAAAAGGGAGGTTTATTTATTTATTTTTTTTCTTTTAAAGCTCTGAGTGGCAGTTTCCTTACTGTTAGCACCTGAATGCCTTTAAAATTGCTTCTTTGGAAAGAAGGTGAGGGAGCCTAATGATCTCCCTTGAAAATTTACAAAGCCTGTATTACCTTCAAAACCCATGTTTGTGTCACTGCCGCAAATAAGGAATTGACTAAGTTGGGGAGCATCTGTTTTCAGTAAAAATGAGAGGATGATGGTTCATTTTGCTTCGTTTTAATGTTACCAATTCATTGATATTTTAAAAATCATCTACCTTAAATATAAATTATTTTAGAAACGTTCACCTCTTCTGAAAGTCATTTGCACTTCACAAGTATGAAATTTGTTTCAGTGGCTACTAAAGGAAATTGTTTCATTTGCAAGTTTTTAAAATCAGTGTTCCTGACTGGTTTGGCTCAGTGGATAAAATCAGTGTTTATTTTATTCCATTTTCATTACTTTTTAAAATGCTGTTAGAAATGTTTTGTTATGTATTAATTCCTATGAATTTTAAAGCCTTCTTCTATAGAAAAGTAGTGGTTTCATTCATAGGAAAAAAGAAGAGGTTACCTTTGCAATAGTAGAATAATTCAATTTGCATTCTGAATAAAAGGTAAATTTTTGAGCACTCAAACAATACTAAATCAATACATTGAAATTTTGAATTATGCACTACCAAAGTCATAAGATTGCATTATAACACATGACTGTTTTTGTTTGATTTCTGAAACAAATCAAGAAGCTTAAAAATGAAAATCCAGTGTTGGAGAGTCAGTTAATGCTACACGAACTGTCTTTGAACCTGTGTGAAGTTCAGTTAAATATGTGATGAATGGCTTCTATCAGTTGATTTATGCATTTCATGCCTAGGGTACTAGAACAAGAATGTTCAAAATCCAGAGAATTTAAGTAACTAAAAAAGGGCTCCCTTACCATGTTGTCAAAGCAACTAGTACGCTGCAGCCTGCAAATCGTGCAGGTTAGATTGTGTGACTTGATTAAGATGTGGTATAGATTTTTATGAAGGTTTAGAAGAAAACTATATTTCTTTTTATTGACTGGAATCCTATATAAATTGCATTATGAAAAATATGGTAGATGCATCAAGAGAAAACTGTTCTAAGCATAATAATCTTGTTTGGGGATAACCAGCATCGTGGAGCACAAATACAAAAGGGAAAACTGGTCAGCTTAGTCATTCACTATGAAAAACCTGATTGCCTTTTCAGTTATTTAAAAGAAATTGCTCTAATAATACCGTCTCATAAAATAAATAGAAATTATATCATGACAGAGATCTTTGCCTGTATTTTTAATGGATTCTTATTTGGAGACTATAGTTAAGCTAATATGTATTATTATATTAATTATATATTTGTAGTAATCTGGAACTTAATTTTTCAATTAACTTAATTAAACAACTGGCCAATATATCAATTAAAATATGAATTATAGCTGGTGCTTTTGCTATAGGAGGAATAGTCATTTTTGAAATTTTTCGTTTGGGTAAGGAATTGAAGGAAGTATGAATGTGGTCTTGTGACACTGAAATCTGAGCCTAGCAGTCTTTGTGTTGCTGATAAAAATAAAGATCCATGGATAAAACTGTGTAAGTGTTAGCTGTGGTCAATTGGAACTAATTAAATTTATTTGAAATGAAAGAGTCTTAACTGGAAGAGAACAGCTGGAAAAACTGGGAAGAAAAAATTGAGTCTTGATTGAGACAATTTAAACCTTCTTGCTGTCATTTAAAGAATATGCTGCAGCTCCTTTCTATATCTTTTTTTAAAGCTAATATCTATTGATCGGCTCTACAAAGTAATGCCACAGTGCGCCTCGGTCCACACATACACTCGTTTTTTCTTAGTGTTCTATCTGAGGATCATCAAGTTCCTTCCTTTAACCACACATCATAATAACACATCAAAGCTATACTAGCTATTTTTGCAGATTAATATTGTTTTTAATGTAGAAAAATATTAAAACTTCTTCCATTCTTTATATTGTGTAGTATGCATGGTGATATACTTTCTTTTTCATTGAAATTGCTTAAGGTTTTGCACTACTTTATGTAAAATCACTTTTAACAATAATAGTATTTTCTTTAAAGTTAAATGAATGGCATTAAGATTGTTTCTAGATTATTTCAGAGTCACAAGACTATTACTCTAAACCCATGGTTTTTTTTTTCATATGAATACTTTTATTTTCAGAATTGTAATTTAAATGTTTCTATAGAATAACCTATCATCAATATTTGTAAATAAGATGTTCTTATTTTCACTACAATATTAATAGGTTATATTAATGGGATATGTCTCATTAAAACCTGACTTACATAGAAAAAAAAATTAGATAAATCATAACCTTTTCTTTAAGGTAGAACTTTTAGGTAACTTTGTTAATTATCTTTATCTATTTTTCATCATTGTAAAGGATGGCATTCTGTGTAAGGATGAAGCTATACATCTCTAAATGTTGCATTTTAAAACGACCTCCCTTTAAGTGCCGGTTGAAAGAAGGGTTTCATTCACAAACCTGCGTGGATCCATTTAAGATAGTCACTATATTTTTCTGAGGATCATATGGCAGTGTCTTGCCTCTTGTTCAGTGTTGCAAGGACACAAACTGGCCATATAACAGTGATAAAGGATCAGGAATCACTGACATTGTCAAATAGAAACAACTTGATAGCAAATGACCAGCACAGTTGATAGATTCAACTGCTTACAATGAAAGCAGATAGGGATCTAGATATGGGTCTGTTGTATTTTTTCGTAAAATTTATTATTTTACAAGGTGAGAAGTGCTATGGATAAAAGAAAAAAAAATAGGGAAGGTTAAGAGAAATGGAGAGTTAGATCTATTGATAATTTACAATATTCAAGCACTTTACACTCGACTCTTACAGCATTTCTCTAAAGTGGATACCTGTATTTTCCAGCTGTGTGGGTGAGGAAACCAGCCACTTTTATAAGGTCCCATACGTAACAAGTGATAGATCTGGGACTTCAAATGAGTCCTGCCTGATTCCAAAGCTTATGTGTGGTCTTACGCACCACCCCACCCTGCCTCACATTCTTAAACTCCTTAAACTTTGTCAGATTTTCATTTTCTTTTGAAATGTGAGGTGATGCCAGAGTCTGCCGTTATTGTTATGACATTAGGCATAAGCCTGGGATTTGCTGGATATCTTAATATTTAAAATGCAAACTTGTTATTTAAATGTAGACCACAGATTATCTTCTTTAGAGAAAAAAATCTCACACATTCCTTAAATTTTTAGTCATTATTTCAGACTACTGTGATATAAAACTGTAATATAAGTAGTATTTATTACTGAATAGTTATTTTATTGCATACATATAAAGTGAAATATTTATTGTTCTCTCTAGGTTTTGAAGTCATCAGTATAAAACAGACATCTTAACATATATTCATAACTAAAAGTCAACATCTTTAGTATGTTAAGATTGAGCTGACAAGGGCATCTAGTCTGAGACTGAGTATTGATTTGTCCATTTTACCATTTATTAAAAGCTTTATTCATAAAATGTTTCTACATTTGTTTTGGCTGAAAGATAGGAAATTCATTCTGTTAAAGTACATATAAGTTTCAAAGAGCAAAATTTATGGCATTATATATTCAGAAATCAGAAGTACTTTCTAAGCAGAGAGCCCAGGGGCTTGCAATTAGTAAACTAGAGCAAAACTTCTACATTGCGCCCTTTCCCTTTCTCACTCTTCAATTTATAATTAACAGGCTAAAAATTAATCTAAATAACTCACAGATCTATGTGAGTTTCGAATTGTGATCACTCTCCTTACTTTTGCTTTCAGAATATTAGCTACCACAAAATATAAATTTACTATATTAAGGTTTTTGGATAATTACAAATCATGGACACTGGTTTATTTTCCTTGTAGTTTTCATGAACAAAGATATTAAGAAAAATAAAAGTGTGGATTTTACAGTTTTCTGGGTGAAACATATCACTCCAAATAATTTACCATTTAATACTTTTTTCAATCTAGGGGAAGACAATGTAAATTAGAATATTTCTTGTTTAGTGTTTGACTCTCAGTTCTAGTTGTATGTTGACAAGCTGTTGGGAAGGATATTTCTGCACAGGGTATTTGAGATTTCCTGAGAAGAATACGGCTGAGTTATGGGTTTTAGTCATTTACTTTTTTTTCCTCTCACATTGCCCCTCTGAGTGACTGGCCTTCTCTTTTCTTTGGTTTTGACTACCACTTGCATGTTAATGATGATCCACTATGTGTCTGTAGCCTAGGCTTTTCTTCTGAGAATCAGGTGCATATGTACTCTTGGCTCAGTGTCCCATAGATGCCTGAATTCCAAGTCCAGAATAAGCTCATATTTCTTTCTAGAACTCATTTCCTTTTATATTTATACTAGAGGCCCAGTGCACAAATTTGTGGATGGATAAGGTCCGTAGGCCTGGCTGATGATCAGGGCTGATTGGGGCCATCTTGCCCAGTCCTGACTGGGGCTGGGCCATTCGAGGCCTGCTGGCCTCAGGGAGAGACCATGGGAGGTTGGCAGTGGGATCACACTGACCACTAGGGGGCAGCTCCTGCATTGAGAATCTGCCCCCTGGTGGTCAGTGTGTGTTATAATAACTGGTCAACTGATTTTTCTGGTCATTCTGGTTGTTCGGTCCTAAGGGTCACTTAGGCTTTTATATATAGAGAGATCTATCTATCTATATATATAGAAACTCCATATGGTTTTCCACGGTGACTGCACCAATCTGCATTCCCACCAGCAGTGCACGAGTGTTCCTTTTTCTCCGCATCCTCTCCAGCACTTGTCATTTGTTGATTTGTTGATGATAGCCATTCTTACAGGTGTGAGATGGTACCTCATTGTCATTTTGATTTGCATCTCCTGAATGATTAGTGACTTTTCATATGTCTATCGGCTTTCTGAATGTCCTCTTTTGAAAAGTGTCTATTTAGATCCTTTGCCCGTTTTTTGATTGGATCGTTTATCTTCTTTTTGTTAAGTTTAGAATAGATTCTTATTAACTGCCATCTTGGCTGGGTTAATTTGCATGTAGTTGCTTTGATTGGCTGGTGGGTGTGGCTTGGCTGGTGGGTGTGGCTTAAGTGTCTCAGAGTGATGGTTAATTTGCATATTACTCTTTTATTAGATTAGCTATTTTCTATTCTTATATAACAGACATCAGTATATATGTGTGTGTGTGTGTGTGTGTGTGTGTATACGCATCTTTAACCTTCCCCCTTCTTAGTCAGTATTTAATGGCTCAAAAAGCAACAAATTAGTAAAGGAATAGACTTATTTCCAGATAAACTGTGGCCTTGATATTGTGAAAATGAGACTTGGAACAGATCTAAGAGCATGATTAAGTCTACTGATTAGTCACTGTTGATTCTCATTTAAAAGTCTTTTTCTTTTGAAAAGTAATATATCTCAAAATTAGGGAAAGAGGTGACCCATAGGATTTGGGTGAGAAAGATATGAAAAAATACCTGGAACAAAGGTGTTTTGTAACTGATAACTTTTTAAAAATTATTATTGGTTTCAGAGAGGAAGGGAGAGGGAGGGGGCAAGAGAGATAGAAACATCAATGATGAGAGAGAATCATTGATTAGCTGCCTCCTGCATACTCTCTACTGGTATCAAGCATCCCCTGCAACCCCAGCATGTGTCCTTGACTGGAATCGAACCCGGGACCCCCCAGTTGGCAGGCCATACTCTGTTTACTGAGCCAAACTTGCTAGGGCTGCGATCTTAGAGGGTAGAAGGTGGGAAGTGCTGCTGTGGGATGCGCAGTTGGAGGAACGGCTCTCAGAACTCCTGTAGGGTCCCCGCTTTGTGGTCTCTGTTGACCAGGCAGTGGAGATGTGCTGATGTCAGTCTGTGAACCTCCATTTTGGTTGCCCTCTATTTATCCATGCTTTTCTTTTTTCTTTGCATGTCTTTCTCAGTGCCCTGGGGATTGTGTCACTTCACTTCTAGGCCCACCCACCTCTGTCAATGAAAACCCCGAATCGTGTGGTTTTTTTCAGGAGCTAGCGATACCAGGGTAGCTGTTTTACATGAGACCGCTCTGGGGCTTGGTGGCCCACTGCAGGAGCAGCAAGGCGGCCGGTGTGGGAGGTGGAAAGAGGAGAAGGGGGAGAGGCCCACAGGAAGGCAGAGTTTTTCCAGGACGCTTGACATTTAAACACCTTCCACTGAAGAATGAGAGTGGAGTCCTGCCGTGTGATGGTGTATGTGGTGTGTCTGTGGCATTCCTCTGGGTGCTTGCAGCCAGTTCTTTAGCACCCAGAAGATTTGCTTTTTACCATCTATTGAAAATTTCAAGTTACACACTCCAATTTAATATGTTCAGGCTGATGGTTAAAGGCTTGGCCTGGGGTGACTTGCCTTAGAAAAAGCACAAAAGGAAAAGAGTCAAGAGAGCAAGGACAAAGCACGGCTAATCGACACCATTTGAATGATCAGTTTCTGTTTTAAAAGTTTTAGACTTTTACAAATGGGAAGTATCCTTCACATCAGTGTATTTTGACCAAGGAAGTGTTTTTGTATTTAAATGAATTAAATATTGCCCATAACATACATTAATCAACTGTTGCCTTGGCACTGAGTCTTGCATAATGATATTTTCCAATAATAGCACTTGTATTTTTTAATGTGTGTATATATAGTCTGTTTGCATATAACACTTCTGCAAGAGGTTGGCCAAATAAATAATCATTGACATTATCTTAGCAAACATCTAAAAATCAGGGACTTAAAATAATAACCATCACAATAACTCATGAGCATCTTATGAGTACTTAATCTGTGTCAGGTTTGCTCTATGCTCTTTTTACTCCTCATAGCAACTCATTGTAATAGAGCTGCATTCTCACTTCCATTTTACGAGAGAGGAAAATGAGGCACAGAGTGGTTAAGTCACCTTCCAAGTCAAGGCCACAGACAGTCGGGAATGGCAGAACCAGGATTTGAATCCAGGTCATCTATTTTTAGATCTTGTGCTCTTAAATGGAGGTCATTTGTTCAAGTTCATGTGATTTAAAAAACCTTATAAGAAAACAGAAACAAATATATTCATTATGACATACCGTTCTCTCTTTGTGTATTATAGAAACTCCTATTTTAATTTTTAATATAGTTATAAATTGTGGTTGTTAATCCTCGCACAATATTTTTCTATTGATTTTTTTTAGAGAGAGTGGAAAGGAGGGAGAGAGACCAAGAGAGAGAATCATCCATGTGAGAGAGACACACTGATTGGTTGCTTCCCACATGAGCCTGAACTGGGGCTAGGGATCAAGCCTGCAACTGAGGTATGTACCCTCAACTGGAATTGAATCGGGGACCCTTCAGTCCATAGGCCAATGCTCTATCCACTGAGCCAAATCAACTAGGGCAAGTGATAATTTTTTATGTAGTAGCCGGAAATATTTACAATGTGGGGAAAAGACTCTCAGTTTGCTTTAAAAAGAAACATAGATAATTAGTACAGGAAGTAATTTTACATATTTCCTAGATAAAATTAAAATTATTTTATATTCATATAAAATTACACACATAAATGCACTGGCACTTATATAATATTCAATCACAAAAGCTTAAGGTTTGGTTTTCAGATTTTTAAAAACAATCTTTATTGTTGAAAATATTACATAGGTTCTCCTTTAATATTCTTTTTGATAAATTTAGACAAAATAAGTAAAAGAAGTAATACTTAGATAAGAATGTAGGGGCTGTTAAAAAAAAAAGCCTTTCTTATGAGTGGATAACTTTCAGGATGAACTTAAAGTTTGGCCTTTTGTGAGCTATATAATAACACTTCATGGATAAGAATGAATTGCATTAAATTGTATATCTGTATATTACATGAATTGCCTTTATAATTGATAACAAACCCATATGACCAAAAGTTGTAATTCACAAAAGTAATGACAACAATGTCTCATAACTCACAGACTTGATGTCACACCTGTGAGTGATTACTTTTACTGTACAAGTCATGTTAAAAAGGAAGAACAGGTTTTAAAACAGATGTGGCATTTTGAAGAGTTCTTTCTGTTATGTTATGGTCACTTTTAATACACAAAAAGATAATCAAATTGACTAGCATGCTTGAATAATTTCCCCATGATTTCTTGGATTAAAATTAATTGTCAAACATAAAGGCTTTTTTATTTTTAATTTGAAATTTTTAATGTGTTTTTATTGATTTTTAGAGAGAGAAGAATGGAGAGGGAGACAGAGATCAAGCCCACAACCTGGGCATATGCCCTGACCAGGAATCAACCGGTGATCTTTTAGTGCATGAGATGACACTCAACCAATGAGCCACACCGGCCAGTGCAATTTGAAATTTTTAAGCACAAATGAAAGTTAGCATTTACTTGAGGTGAAGACAGTCGTGAACCTGAATGTATTTTCTCCTCATGTGATATACCAGAAAGAGGGGTTCTTCCTCATAAAGAGGATAAAAATCAAATAATAATATATACCCATCTCTTCATTTTTAAAACTATACTAGGGGCCCAGTGCACAAAAATTTGTGCACTTGGGGGGGGGGGGTCCCTCAGCTCAGCCTGTGCCCTCTCGCAGTCTGGGACCCTATGGGGGATGTCCACCTGTTGGCATGCCTGGCCAGTCTGGGTGAGGGGCTGATGGCTGTTTGTAGGCTTGCCAAGCCCCCCAGTGGGGACCCTCACCCCATGGGGCCAGCCTGGCTGAGGGCCATTTTCAGGCTGCCCACAGCCCGGTCAGGGTTCGGGTCCCTACTGGAGTGCCTGGCCAGCCTGGGTGAGGGGCTGGGTGAGGCAGCTGGGCACCGCCTCCAGGGTCCCGATCGCTGGTTCCACCTCCTCCACAGCCTGAGCCCAGCCTGCTGTGCTGATTGCTGCCTCCGGGGTCCCCATTGCTGGCTCCGCCTCCTCCTCCTCCGCCTGAGCCCAGCTGGCTATGCTGGTTGCTGGCTCCGCCTCCTCCTCCGCCTGAGCCCAGCTGGCCGCTGCTGCCTGCGCCACACCCACCGCCGCCACTCTGTGGCTGCTGGCCTCCATCTTGGCTGGCTTAATTTGCATACAGCTGCTCTGATTGGCTTGTGGGCATGGCTTGGCTGGTGGGCATGGCTTAGGTGTCTTGGAGAGACGGTTAATTTCCATATTACTCTTTTATTAGAGTAGGTTCCTAAATATAGATGGGTGACTTAAATGAAGTAGACCTAATTTCAAAGGATTCAGGGAAACTGAATCAGCTACTCTCCCTTTGTCCTTTTTGTATGTATTTTTCCATGTCTTTGGTACTGGTAAAAGAAGTGTAAGGATTATTTCATTTAATTCAACAAGAACATTAACATGCACCTTGTATTTTTTTTTTTTTATCAGCACATTCTAGGGAGGATTTAATACATCAGTCAATTAGTTGAGAAGGTGAGGTCTGATTTTAGAGGCTGTGTGTTGGTACATAGCTATGTGCACACACATATACAACATACATGTATATACGATAGGCTTTAGATGAGAATTCCAAGAACTATGGATGAGTTAAGGGTAGGAATTTTATGAATGAAGTAAGCCTGCATTTGGGGCAGAGGTGGACAGACTGGGAAAAGCTTTTGAGTTGAACTGTTAGTTTGGAGACTTTGAAGTGAAGGCTGTGGAGAGTTGAGAAGAAGAAGAAAGAGGGACTGCAATGCCATCCAGGTATGAGGCTCCGCTATCAGGTCAGACATGTTCCTTGGGAACGTACCAGATTTTACATCGTGTGCTATATGTTACTTGAAAGCAGGGTTTATTATTAAACAGATATGGAAAGGATTTAAAATGTTGATGAAAGGTATTGGCTTCATGCCCAATGTACTTAATTCTACCTTCATAGCCTTTTTTTTTTTTTTTTTTTATTCAACAGGTGTTTCTGAGTACCTACCTAGGTACTGTGCACTTACAGATGCTGAGTAGAGGATGGAGTTTTTGCTCCAAAGGGCAGACTGATGACTAGTCCTGTTTATTATTTGTGGGAAATTTTTACCTTAACTGTTATTCCTGAAGGTTTAATAACTCTTGCTACTCTGATGTAAAATTTAAATTTCACATGTATGTCTAAAAGCGAATCCATAGATTTCATAGAAATGGGAAAACAAAATGAAGCAGTAAAATCAGCTAGATGAAAAGTGATCTGCAATAGGAAATATTTAATTAGAATATTTAAAATATATACGGTTGCAGTAGAGGCTCCAGTGTCTCTGGTACTCAAATCTCAGCTTCCTTTTTTATGTGCAAGTTACTTGCCCACACCAAGCCTCAGTTTTCTCACCTGCAATACGAGGACAGTAAGGTTGCGTGAAGGATTGAATGAGATGGCGCATGCTGTCTTAGCAGAGGAACTGGCACATAATACATGCTCAAGTACTGTATGTGCTTTTCTTTCTTCCCTCATTGTCATTGGTATGTGACTTGCTTTAATAAATAGAATAAATGGTTTGTAACTAACTAATAATCAGTTCTTCTAGATGACTTGATGTTTATTTTAAGTAGTTCGATCATCACTCCTAGGAATATAAATTTATGAGACATATTTATACTTTATTGATAGAGAAATAAGCTACATTCAAAGTTCCATGCAAATCTTCAGAAATTTCTAAAAGCTGGCTCATGAAATGTAGATGAGTTATATCTTCTTAAGTACTTTTATGTTGGCTTCTCTTTACCACATCACTTGTTTGAATTGAATCTGAACAAAAAGAGTGAATCGTTTGGTGAAGTAGAAATAAAGACAGCCTTAAGAGAAGATATTTCCTTACACTTAATGGCACCCAGGGGAGAGTTCATTTGCATTTTGAGATCTGGGTTTGGCCAGTGGTGACCAGTGAGGAATGGGAGGGAGAGAATGATGCAGGTAAGCTTTCTGCAGGTCTTGATAGGACCAGTTGAGTCACTGCTAGACTTAGGAAAGCATTTTTAGAAGACAATAAAGTCTAAAGGATAAAAGCAAATATTCACCACACTAGTGGTGACAGCTTTCCCAAGGAAGAAAGCGAGAAATCTTGAATGGAGTTCTCATCCTTGCAGATGCTTACTTATTAGCTCAGTTCTTAAAAGCATACGTTCAAAAGTAGAATAAGGTATACCACACCAGAATATCAACTAAGTGTAAGAGTAGAATGAAAACATTTTCAGAATGCAAAATCTCAAAAAAAAGTACCACTCATACTCTTTTACAGAAACCAGTGGAGATGGTGGGTGCTCCATCCAAAAAAGGGAGCAAGAGAAAAGGAAATCTGGGATCCAGTGATCCAGGCCATCTGGTGTACAAAGCCTGGCTTCCTGTTTGTTTTAGGTTTGCAAATCCTATCCCACTGTTTCGAGACCATCACTGCTTAGGAGTGTAACCTCAGGAACCTAGCCCTCCTGAAGGTCACAGGGAGAAAAGACTTATGGGAGAAAAACCTTTGTATTTCAAGGTCTAGCAGCACCTCCTCATGGGAAGATTTCATAATAATCAGAGTAATTTTACTGAGGTTTCTTCAAATGCATAGAACTATGTTTCAGATATTTGGCAAAATCTGTTTTACTTCCCAAACTGGGTTTGATTTCTGCTTTCTAGCCTGTGTCCCCATATTTCAGATTAACACAATGGAGTGAGAATTTGGTGGTTAATTATTGAAACCTATAGAAAACCAGGAAACAGCAGCAACTAAAGACCATTTTTTTTAACAACAGGGAGGAGAAAAAGTAATACCGAAAAAGTTGTCGAGTGACAAACCACGTGGTTGGCCATGAATAGCATGCACATCATCATGAAAATATAAACATCGATCATGATATAGTTTTAATAACTATGATATAATAAATTGGGAGGCAGAGAAAGAAGACCGAAGACAGAGCGTGTGAATGTGGTATGTGTGTGTGTATGAGATGTGTAAGTTGTGCATATGTGACGGAGAACCCAGTTTTCATAGTGGGGAATTATAAGCCTAAAGATAACGTAAGCCTAAAACTGAAAAATTAGAAAGTAGCAACATAGGATTTTCTGAAAGAGCCGAAGGTGGTTTTTGCAGAGGGATCAGTGGGATGGGTTTGAGGGACTGCTGCTTTTTTATGCTTACTTATAGAACTGTGTCAGTCTTTAAACAGTGTGCAGTTTTATAAATTAAAACTAAATACAAGTGAGCACCTACTAAAGGTGATAGTGAAAGGTGACCAAGTCCAAGACAGAATGAACTAGAAGCAAGTGGTGTGTTCCTGCCCACCCTCTTCCCATCTTTTTCCTGGCTGTGCTCCAAAGAAGAAGACCAAGAAGAGGCAGCTCCAGTGTGGTACGAGAAGCAGAGGATAGAAAGCGGGGGAGAGGTGTTAAATGCGCTTAGTTGACCTGGGTAGAAGAGTGAAGGGGACTCAACTATATTTTTTCTTTGAATCTTTATTGTTGAAAGTATTACATAGGTCTTCCTTTTTCCCCCATTAACCTCTTCCAGCCCACTCCTCTCCTCCCCCTATCCCCCTTAGGGACTCAGATATTTTAAAGTTATTTTTTTCATGATCTAGTGAACTGCATTGAAGGGTTATAAAAACTTGCTGCAGTGATAACAGAATCACTCTTAGTTAATTATGAAAGAGAAAATGTGAAGAGTGAAAATAAAAACCTGCAGATGGATAAAAGTATTTTAAAAAAATAGATAAATGGATCTAAGACACTCTAAACTGGTTAGTGTACTTTTCAGATATACTGGAAATCTGCAGTAGATTTTAAAATACAATTTGGGAGCCCCTAGAAGAAACAGTGAGAATCCATCCAGGTGCCCTGAGACTTCCCACACCTGCATTTCATCACAGTGTTCAGTTACCATCTATCACCTAAAATAATTTTGATATTTTGGTCCAAGATGTGTAAGATTTATCATAAAATGACATTTATACTCTTCTGTGGTTTTCACTGCATACAATATACTATGAAATGGGCCATTCTCCTGATCATGGAAAGCTATTTCTCATGATAAATTTGGATTTTTTAAAAAAATAATTTGGTTTGTCATCACTTTATAGCCATTACCTGCATAAGTATTGCTAACGCCTTACTCATTATTTTCTCATGATGAATTTATCCATCAACTTAGAGATTAGGGAAGAGAATTGTAGAATAGGAAGCAGCATATGAAGAAAATTCTAGCATTATAGCTCAAGAAATATCAAGACAGTAAACAAACCCATCTGCAGTAGCAGCCATTGCTACAGTGCCACCTCCAGGTTATCTCTGGGCACAGCACATGGTGCCTTTGCTACTTGTGATGCTAAGGTGTGTGTCTGACTCAATTACATATTTTCACATGGAACTTTTGTTTGTTTGTTTTTAAATAAATCTTTATTATTTAGATTATTATAGTTGTTCCTCTTTTTTTTTCCTATACTGCCCTCCACCTGGTTTCCACCTCACCCCCTGCCCTTACCCCCACCTTGTCCTCGTCCATAGGTGTACAATTTTTGTCAAGTCTCTTCCTGCATCCCTCACACTTCCTTTCCCCCAAGAATTGTCAGTCCATTCCCTTTCTATGCCCCTGATTTTATTCTATTCATCAGTTTATTCTGTTCGTCAGATTGTTTATTCACTTGATTTTTAAATTCACTTGTTGATAGATATGTATTTATTGTCACTTTGTTGTTCATAATATTTATCTTTACCTTTCTCTTCTTCCTCCTCTTCTTAAAGAATGCCCTTCAGCATTTCATATAATCCTGGTTTGGTAGTGATGAACTCCTTTAGCTTTTTCTTTTCTGTAAAGCTCTTTATCTGACCATCAATTTTACATGATAGCTTTGCTGGGTAGACAAATCTTGGTTGTAGGTTCTTGCTATTCATTACTTTGAATATTTCTTGCCACTCCCTTCTAACCTGCATAGTTTCTGTTCAGAAATGTGCTGACAGTCATATGGGTACTCTCTTATAGGTAACTAACTGTTTTTCTCTTGCTGCTTTTAATATTCTCTCTTTGTCTTTTGCTCTTCTTGGCATTTTAATTATGATGTGTCTTGGTGTGGTCCTCTTTGGTTCCTTTTGTTTGGGGTTCCCTGCGCTTCCTGGACTTGTAAGTCTATTTCTTTGACCAGGTCAGGGAAGTTTTCTGTCATTATTTCTTCAAGGAGGTTTCAATATCTTGCTGTCTCTCTTCTTCTGGCACCCCTGTAATTCGGATGATGATATGCTTGAAGTTGTCCCAGAGGTTCCTTGCACTATCTTCATATTTTTGTATTCTTTTTTCCTTTTGCTTTTCTGGTTGGGTGTTTTTTTCTTCTTTGTATTTCAAATCTTTGACTTGATTCTTGGGATCCTCTAGTCTGCTGTTGGATCTCTGTATATTATTCTTTATTTCAGTCAGTGTATGCTTAATTTCTAGATGGTCCTTTTTCATATCCTTGAGGGTCTCACTATATTTCTCAGAGGTTTCTAGAAAATTATTGAATAACCTTATAATCATGGTTTTGAACTCTATATCTAGTAGTTTGCTTTCCTCCATTTCATTCATTTGTGACCTGTTTCTTTGTCTCTGCATTTTGGCTGCTTCCCTGTGTTGATAGAGTGGCTTTGAGTGCTAGGTGTCCTATAGGGCCCAATGGCTCAGCCTCCCTAATTACCTGAGGTGAACACTCTTGGTGCACCCCTTTGTGGGCTATGTGCACAGTCTCATTGTAGTTAAGCCTTGATTGCTGTTGGTATCACTGGGAGGAATTGATCTCCAGACCAATTGATTGTGAGGACCAGCTGTGTCTACAATGGAAGAGCTTCTGTGCAGGAGACACCCTTATGGGGGAGGACTTGCTTCAGTGAGGGCTTTGGTGCTCACTGAGTCTGCCCCCTGAGTGTGTTTATTATGGATGTGAAGAGTTGTAATCTGGATGGTCTCACTCTAACCACTGGGTAGACTGGCTCTGGGATCTCCAAGGAGGTGCAAAGTCAGCCACTGCCTGAGGCCACCCAGCAGGAGCTACAGAGAAATTTTCAGATCCCTCCTCTTTGTTTGGGGTTTGGATATGCCCAGATGAGGCACAGCTGTGAAGTAATGCAGGCTGCTGATGAGCCATAGGCCTTCTTTTGGAAGCTCTGATCCAACTATAGTTTGACAAGCTTTTAGGTGGAGAAAGGCCAGGCCATTCGTATGCAAAACCTCTGCTCACAGCTTGGGTGGGGTTGTAAATTTGGTGCTGCGGGGTCTCGGGGAATCAGCAGGGCAGAGCAAACAGCAATTTCTGCCAGTGTGCTCTGCCTCCTTGTGGTCCTGGGGTCTGTGTCCCAAGGCCCTGTGCAGGAACAATGAACGCTGCAAATACCTCTGCAAGAAAGCAGCCCTCTTGGGGGAAGTGTAAGTGGTTCACTATGAATGTGTTCCAGCCTGATGCCAGACAATACAGGTTCTCTCCGTATGAGTCTGGGTCCCCAAATTCTTGCCTGGAATGGAGTTTAGAGCAACCGTGAGTTTGTATCTCCCTCCCGATTGAAAAAGACAACAGCATACCCAGCTACCAGCCCCTTTTGCGCGCACCTCTATACCTCCACACTTCCACACCTCTGCACCTCCTATTGGACTCGGTGCACTTTTCTCTTTCCTTCTAGTTGTAGAATATCCACTCAGCCAGCCTTTCCGTGGTTCTGGATGATATTTGTTTTGTCTTTTAGTTGTAGTTTTAATGTGGTTGTGCGTGGCAGCAAATTCAGATGTTTACCTATGCCACCATCTTGGTTGTCCCTCTTCACGTGGAAGTTTTTGCCTCTTTTAGAGAGTCCTGCTGATGTCACAGCACACTTCTTACTGTTTATTGTGTGGTATTCACTCTTGCTAGCACTGCGGTGCATCTGGCAGATGTCTGCCCCTGCAGAATCATGTGCCTAGTGTAGCCAGATAGTCCTGGGAGGTCCTGTGGAGGCTCACAGCACACTAGTTGAGCATCACTGAACCCGAGGGAATTAGCCAGGCAAAAAGGACAGAGGGGAACACTTTCCAAGCTGGCGTCAAGGTTTGGGAGTTACAGAGCAAGAAGTGGTGTGGTATTTGGGGCGAAGTATAAGTGGTTCACTATGAATGTGTACAGAGCGGGGTGGGGGCGGAACGGATAAGAGATGATACTGAAGGATGCCAGATGACAAAAGGCTTTTTTGGGCAGGTTGAGCGGCTTTATCCTTATTCGGGATAGTCAGAAACCATTGAAGACTTTTAAGCCAGGTAAATGTGATTTTCCGTTAGTGAAAACACATTGGCTGTAGTGCTGAATATATTGGGGCTCAATGCGTGTGGAGGTCCACAGTTAAGGAGTGCAGGGAAAGCAGTTAGGAGGGTGCTGCAGTACAGCTGAGGAGGGCCTGAACTAAGGCAGTGCCAGGAGAACTCAATAGATGGACACATAGATAGCTAAGAGCTAAGTAATACTCTAAATTTTCTTAGAGTGCTATTTGGTTAATTGTATTTAAAACATTCTGAGTATTTGAAGTTCTCTAGGTTTACAATGAAAATAAGCTAATTATTACCTAATCTATAATAATAAAAACGTGATATACTAATTATACCGGTCGTCCTTCTGGATGAAGCTGAAACTGCGAGGGAAGCCCGGGTCCCAGATGCCAGAGGGAAGCTGATGCTGGCTGCCTGGGGAAGGAAGGCCTACTCTTGTATGAATTTCGTGCATTGGGCCTCTAGTGTTTAATAAAACATTCCAGTATAAATGCTTACATTCACAAATATCAATTGAAGTAAAATGATGTATTTTTTTTGTAGAAGTGCTTTATTATAGGACTGTTATTTCCTTTATCTGAATTCCATAATTCTAAAATTAAGTTGTTGTTTTTTATGAGGCATCCCACATTTTTGACAACTACTTAAAATGAAATCACCTAAACCCCATTTTTATAAGTAGTGCAATCTCTCTCTACTCCCCCCGTCCCCCACACACCCATTCCACTCTGAAAAATCAATGGAAAATATATCCTCAAATTAACAACAACAACAAAATAACACAAAAAGAAACAGGGCTTGATATTTATATTTTTTCATTTTTGTCTTCTTGGCTTCAGTCCATAATTGAGGCTAGGGATCTTCTCTCTGCTCTCCAGTGAGTCAGCCATTCCTTCAGCCTTGGGTCCTCGGTAAAGGTGATAAACAGCCTTCTGTGTGTTGTATGCTAACTAGCTCGTTGTGGACCAACCCCAGCGAGACTCCTGTAGCACATGGCTGGGAGCTGCTCCACCTCATCACCAGCACTGACATTACCATGTAGGTTTAGTTTTCTAATTCCGTGTGAACCAGCCCTTCTGCAATGTCCTCTTGCTCAGATTTCCCTATCCTGTTCATACAGAACGTCCCAGAGATTCCTTCAGCTACCTTGCTGAAATCAGAATACATTGCATGTGTGGACAGTATAGATTTAAGATAAGGGGTTTTAAATTTGTGATACTGAGCCTAACCTACAAGCATTGAAAAGAGTCTTATGTCATTCTTGAAATGCATTGAGTTGAAGTGGTATTGGTAACTTTTTAATTAGTAAGCAAGAGCAGTAATCATCTTCCGGGTTTTCAGGAGCCACCTCAAGTATTATCAACTGGGCGATTGTCATGTGTTAGAGCAGATATAACCATTTGTCCATGGTCACCAGAAAGTTATATATACACACATATATATCTCAACAATATATAAACATTTTTAATTATGACTGCCTATGCTGTGATTTTTGTGACAAATATTGATTGATGGAGTATTTATAAGAATGTGTAAATGCTTGACTGAAAACTTAGGTATTGTGTTACTATGGTTTAGCAAAAGGATAGTAGATCAAGTATGTGTAAGATTATGCATCATATTATTTTAAAATATCACTCTGAGAAAACTTAGTATGGGATAGAAAAAATAAAAATCCAAGCCCTGCTGGTGTTATTATTTTGATTATTTTTGTTATTTAGATATTTGCAGTTGACCATATGATTTGTGAACTATGTAAAGGACCTCACCTATTTGTAAATATGCTGTATATATTTTTAGAATAATTGCTTTAAATGTGAGGTGTATTTTTTAAAGCTTCGTGGATTTAATTTTAAAGAAAAGAAGAAAATGTGAAGACTAATAGATTTGTATAATCATATAAAAGTAGTCAAATAGCCAGCCTACTTGTAATGCTTTATTGACCAGCTAAAGCCAAATTTAACAGATTTTTCCTTATTCTTTTCCAACTGGAGTCGGTTCTTTTTGAAGTAAAAGCAACAGGTGCAGTAACAGTACTTTCCTCTCATCTCTGGCCAAGATTCACCTAAATTTTGGTGAAGGGTGAAAATGTAGAACAAATGAAACCATCTGCCACTCCTGACCAACTAGCCCCTAAGCCACTGCTGGGGACAATGCTGATGCCACAGGCCTCAGCTCCTGGACAGTGCTCCCGCTGGGCCTCATTTCAGAGGTTAGGGCCCATCCTGTCAGCACACATTTTGGGATGCAGTTCCCTCACCAGACAGCCTTACAGAGATCAAAGAAGCTTTAAATATGCATGTAATTACTCCTTGAGAAGCCATCTACCAGATTCAGCAATAGCTATTGAATAAAAAAACACACACATAAGTATGTCTTTTTTTTTTTTGAAATCTGAAATAGACTTAATCTCTTTGAATGCTAAATATGAATATATTCTTTCTTGCATCTCTTTTAAATTTTCTCATAAACTATTAGTAAAAGAAGATAATATGAACAGAAAGAATTATTTTGTTTTAGTGATTTATGCTTTTTAATAATTTTCATTTCTTTGAAAGTAACCTTTCAAATAAAACTTCCAAAAGATAGTTTAACCCATTGGTCAATGGGAAACTTTATACCAACATATAACTTCAAATTCAAGTAAATTGACATTAATTTTCCTGAGACTATTTTATTAGACTTAATAGGATTATACTTTTTATTTGTATATGTATTCTCTTGTGAATATTTAGAGTTTAACAACAAAAAAAAATCACTCGGTATCTTATGTAAAGGTGACTACTCAGCGCTGTGACTGGTAAACATCTGTCACACAATACATTTGCATGAACAACTTGTCCTTTTTCAGCTTCATGAGTTGACATCTGTTGAATGACAGATGTCATTGCAGCTAAGTGTAATTTAGTTTTGGGATGCTATTTTAAAAGAGGCCCACTTTTTAGTCATTTCCATTAAGTGAACTTGGCTGTTGCCATTGAGATGATTGGCTCCTTCCCTGATGAAGAAGCATGAACACACCATGCCAGTAACTGTTTGGATTAAGCTTTTTAGGGGTATGACCTGCAAAGGGATCTCAGAATCAGTCATCGTGACCACTTTGTGAGCCATTGTGACCAGTCAGAGAAGGCTATCGATTAGCGATGGCTGACATTTCAAAATGGCCATGTGGAAAAATGTTATTGGATTTATTAATGTTTCTCATCAACTGTAATCACCAGCAAATTTAAGTAAAAATGTCACAAGCTGAATCCGTTTAACAGTTTGCTATTGTGAAATTTTAAACAAGTTTTGTAACCTCTCATTTTGATTAGTATATTAAAAAATGCCAGTTTATCAAATCATTACTAGTGGACTTAAGAAAAAAATATATGGGAAAAATAAGTGAAAAAATAGCTTTAGAATTAGGTTTATATATTGAAAGATTTTGATTTTTTATTGAGGTGAAATTCATGTAACATACATTTAACCACTTTAAGTGAGCACTTTCATTTGTTTTATAAAACAGACATTAAGAGCTGACATACTTCTATTATATGACAGAGATGGCTATATATTGATGTAACATGAAGAAATTAGAACATTTCTATTCAGGCAAAATTCTAAGAGTTATTTAAGAATTTGCCTCTTAACCAGCTTATTAATTTAATAATTTTTTTCTTAGGGCATACCCAGCATTGTGGACATCGGTATTGTCTCCCTAGAAAAAGCTTTAAAAGAAAGTTTCAGTGATTCAGTTATTTGGAACTAATTTTAATTTTGGTTGCATGTATTTAAAACTGGAAAAAGATGAGACACAGGTTGTGTTTTAAAGTCAGACACACAGGTTCTCATGAATTAGAATTAGAACTGAGTGATGTTTACATAGTCTCCATTTTAACGAATTTAAGTCAAATGTGATGGGAAATGTTTTGCATATTTAGTGTATAGAACATCTTAACCATAAGCATCACTATAATGATTTGATACTTTATTAGCTTAAATTTTTGATATTTTATAGTGATATACTAGGTTAAGTGAAAAGTTAGAAATATATAAAATATGAAATATTTTAAAGCAAAACTTCCATTACTCTCAAGCAAAGATTACACTTATGCGTATTTTAAAAGTTATAAAGGTTCTCTGTAATCTAATCTAATAAAAGAGTAATATGTTAACTGGTGTCACTCCGCTACACCCTAAGCCACACCCACCAGCCAGAGCGATTATATGCAAATTAAGCCAACCAATATGGCAGCCCACAGCCACAGAGCTAGAGCAAAAAGGAGGGTTGCTTGCCCCAACGATGGAGGAAACTAAACATCCCTGTGGCCTCCGCTCAAGGCAATGAAGTTTCAACTATAGAAGATAAATAAATCCCAGATACCTGCTTCCGGCCAGCCTTGCTGGGAGTTGGGTCGCTGTGGGCTGTTCCCAGTCTGCAAATAGCCATCAGCCCCTCACCCAGACTGGCAGGGACCCCAGCAGGATCCCCTCCCTGAAGGGAATGTGGCCAGCCTGAAAATGGCCCTCAGCCCCTCACCCATGCTGGCCAGGCACCCCAGCAGGACTCCCACCCTGATCTGGGACACCCTTCAGGGCAAACCAGCCGGCCCCCACCCATGCACCAGGCCTCTATCCTGTAAAATAAAAGGGTAATATGCAAATTGACCCTAACAACAGAATGACTGGGAATGACTGGTCACTATGACACACACTGATGACCAGGGAGCAGATGCTCAATGCAGGAGCTGCCCCTGGTAGTCAGTGCAGTCCCACAGGGGGAGCTCTGCTCAGCCACAAGCCAGGCTGATGGCTGCCAGTACAGTGGTGGTGTGGGAGCCTCTCCTGCCTCCTCAGCAGCACTAAGGATGTCTGATTACAGGTTAGGCCTGCCCCCTGCTGGCAAGTGGACATCCCCGAAGGGCTCCTGGGCTGCCAGAGGGATGTCTGACTACCAGCTTAGGCCCGATCCCCCCCCCTGGGGATCGGGCCTAAGCTGGCAGTGGATATCCCCTGAGGGTTCCCAGACTGCGAGAGGGCACAGGCCGAGCTGAGGGACCCCCCACCCCCCACCGAGTGCACAGATTTTTGTGCACCGGGCCTCTAGTTGTTCACATAAAAACCTAGACTTACTGACCTTTCCCTGCTTTGTTCATACTCTATGCTTATTTAACAAATCTAATTACACAAAGAGGCCCAGTTTAATTCAGCATCATTTTTTAATCTTCTCACCTTAGGATATGTTTATTGATTTGAGAGAGAAAGAGGGAGTGGGAGGAGAGAAAGAGACAGAGAAAAACATTGGTGGGAGAGAAATATTGATTGGTTGCTTCTGGTGAGTGCAGAAAGGCTGGAATCCAAATTTGGTGTGATAATGCTAAAGCTTGGACTCTTTCTGGTATGCCACACTGCCTCATATGTGCAAGATACCTAGTGTAATGCCTGAGATGTGATAACCTCTTCAAAAAGAGTTGTCTTCCTAATCAGCGATGGTGGGGAAACAGGGATAGATTCTCATACAAATGTACAGTCCTGTACCTGTAGGAAACTGTGTCCACAGCTATTTTCTGGACTGTTGAGCCTTCAGCTGGCAAGAGAGCCGGAACTAGAAGTTACTTATAATTCATCAATTCATTGATTGTGTCCTGTAAGAAAGCATCTAGGGTACGTCTTTTCTAGCAAATAACAATTCTATATGTTTTAATGGACATCTTAGAAATTTACTGTATTTTCATATTCACTCAAGTATCAAGAGGTTAACATTAATTTTAATTTTGCAGAAGAACACATTGATGTAAAGGCTTACACAAGTATATTACAAATATAAATGTTCATGTGTGAAAAACACACACACAATACTTACACATATAGGGGTATATGGACCACAGTATTTAGAGTCCTGAGTACCTGTGGGTATTTATATTTATTCATTCACATTTTAAAAAAGCATATATTTTTGCTGATGAACTTGATGGCTTTAAATAAGTACTGCAGCATGATTTTTAAAAGCATTTCTTACATGTTGAATTATACCGAGTTGGCAGGTTCTAACATTAAGTTAACATGTTTATCCTACATAAATATACAAATAGGCATAAATTCATTGAACTATTGGTAAACTTGTAAACATTAGTTATTGGTTTATAGGGATATGAAGAGCTAAGGAAAAATATGAAAATTTCCTAAAAAATTATTTTCCTTTGTATGTATGAAGTTTTAAATACTTTTTAATATTATAAGAGTAATGTAAATTCCCTTGCAGAAATGTTAGAAAAAAGAAAAGGTAAAGAAATATGGACTACCGCTGCCCCACCACAATAACTGTCAACATAGTGATGCATTTTTTTGTCTTCATTTCTATTAATTTTTTTAAATGATTATAGGGAACACACAATTTTATATCCTAATGTTTTCTCCCTTGCTTAGCCTTATATCAGAAGCATTATTCTTAACCTCATTTTAATAGTTTAAAATGTTGCATAAGGTATACACAAATAATGTGCCTTTTCATTTGTTTTCGTTCAAGATGTTTCCCCTCTTTAACATAGGCAGAAAACCAAACATACACAAAACAATCATCGTTGATCCATTAAATTAAATTATCTGTTTTATTTGATTTAATCAATTTAAAATATATTTTATATAATCAATTTACTGACTTTAGTTACTATATCACACCTGAACCCACTACACCATCTAAACCAAGAACTATAATATTGCTAATCATTTATATCTTCACTAGAGGCCTGGTGCACGACATTCGTGCACTGGGGGTGTGGGGGTCCCTCAGCCTGACCTGCACCCTCTCCAATCTGGGAGCCCTCTCCAATCCGGGAGTTTCTGTCTGTCTTGGCAATCATATGAGCGAATTGTCTGAGACCCCAACTCAGTTTGGTTTGTTGCTCACAGAATAATAGAGGGTTTTTTTTTTTTTTCCTTTGCTTCATTGGTGGAGATTTCCTGGAAGTTTAAGGATATCTTCTCTTTAATTTTTCCTAGACACTCTGATTTTACTTATGTCTCTCACCTTTGCTTTCCCTCCATCCCCAATCACAACAGTAACTTGCTCCAGGCCCACTTTGCTCTAGTGTCTAGGAGATTTATCTGCCACCAGAACTATGATTCCCAGCATTCTTGGTGCTCCCTGCACTCTGGGCTTCTGCTTCTGGTCCTGGGGCTGCCACCCAAACTACTATCCCAGAATTCCTGGTGCTGCCCTCGATCTTGGTTTTCCCTTCCTGCTCTGTCTCCATCTCATGTCCTCCCACTCTGCCAAGTCCTCCAAGCCGCCAGCTTTCTCTTTCTGTTCTCTGTCTGGGGGCTTGGGGAGCCAATTTCCCCAAGCCACTCCACTGACTCTCCCACTTTGCTCTCCGCCCAGCGCCTGTGTATGCAAATTAACCCACCAGCTTTGTTTGGTTAATTTGCATACTCCTGATTGGCTGGTAAGTGTAGCAGAGGCATAGTCAATTTACATCTTTCTCTTTTATTATGTAGGATGTGTTCTTCCTTTTTCCATCCTCTTGCTTGCTCTTAGAGATAACCACTTTTTTGAATTTTGTCTATTGTCTTTTTGCTTTGTGTGTATTTGTTTTGTCTCAGGAATATATTGCTTAGTTTCATTGTTTTAAACTTTATAAAATTATTGTATACAATCATTTTGTACTTTCATTTTTCACTAGTATTTTTGTAATAGTTTGTATTATAAAGATCCATTTATGTTCTATGTAGCTATAGTTCTGTTATTTTTACTACTTATAGTAAAGAGGGGGAGGCATACTTTGTCTATTCATTTTCTGTCAATGAACATTTGAGTTATTAGGGTTTTTGTTTTGTGATTATAGACAGTACTGCTTTGCACACTCTTATCCATGCCTTCTACACACCTGCATATGATTTTTCCTTGAATAAATACCTATGACTGTCATTTACTGTGTTTTATGATATGCAAATGATTAACTTGATTGCATAGAATAAGATTCTTATCCAAAGTATATGACAGATTCTATTGATCTACATCTTCTCCAACAGTTGACATGTACAATTTTGCCATTTAAAAGAATAGAAAATGATACCTTATTGTGACCCTGATTGACACTGACTTACCTACTAATGAGCTGAGTGTGTATGTTTCCTCTGCTGTGAAATGTCTGTTCAAGTCTTTTGCCCATTTTTTTAAACTGGATCATTCGTCTTTCTAGTTGTGTTTAGAATACTAATAGTTTGTCAGTTATATTCATATTAAACATCTTCTCGGTGAAGAAACAAGATGGCGGCATAGGGTAGACACCGCATATGCAGCTGTGAACAACTATTTCAGAAAAACCACGAAAAGAACACACGGACACCCCTCGCACCCACAGGACGGCTGGCTGAGTGAAAATCCTACAACCAGAGAAGAGTCTGAGACTCAGAGCAGCAGCGGAAGCAAAGTACAGAGGTACGGAGGCGCGCGCA
>PVJC01013173.1:0-38433 GCA_004026665.1 Murina feae
AGGTCTGGTAAAATATCTTTCCCAAAGCCTTGAATTTACCTCTGTCAGGAGTCTTCTTTCTTCTCCAGCTGCAGGCTGTCTCCCAGCTCGATCTCCACTGCCAATTCGGTCTGGAAGCTACTCGTTTCAGCTGCTTTCCCTATCTGCTCTGGGACAAGGCACTGTATACGTCTGCCTAAACCGCCGCCATTTTTAATCTTCTAGAAAATTCTTGAAAAACCTTGTAACTGTGGATTTGAACTCTATATTCAGTTGTTTGTTTTCCTCCATTTCTGTCATTTGTGACCTGTTTCTTTTTCCCCACATTTTGGCTGCTTCACTGTGTTGATAGAGTGGCTTTCTGTGCTAGGTGTCCTATAGGGCCCAGTGGCTCAGCTTCCCCAATTACCTGAGGTGGACACTCTTGGTGCACCCCTTTGTAGGCTTTGTGCACAGTCTTGTTATAGCTAAGCCTTGATTGTTGTTGGTATCACTGAGAGGAATTGACCTCCAGGTCACCTGGCTGTGAGAATCAGCTGTGTCTATGGTGGGAGAACTTCTGTGCTGGAGACACCCTTATGGTGCAAGAGTTGCTTCAGTGGAGCTTTGGTGCTCACTGAATCTGCCCCTGAGTGTGTCCTTTATGGATCTGAGGAGTTGTATTCTGCATGGTCCCACTCTGACCTCTGGGTACACTGGCTCTTGGCTCTCTAAGGCGGTGCTAATTTAGCCTTTACCTGAAGCTACCCAGCCTTTTATATGCAAAAGCCTCTGCTTGCAGCTAGAGTGGGGTGGGGTCTCATGGAATCAACAGGGGAAAGCAAACAGCTGTGGCTGATCCTCAGCCTAGCTCTAAGAGGCACCGGGTCTCAGTGTCCCACGGTATTCGCTGCAAGCAATGCCAAGAGAAAGCCGCTCTGGATTTCCTCCCAGTGCCAGACAGTCCAGCTTCTCCCCATATGAGTCTGGATCCCCAAAAACTTGCCTGGAACTGGAGTTCATATTTGCTAAGAGCTTGTGCCTCCCTCCGGAATGAAAAAGAGAACTGCATCCTCAGTTGTCAGCCCTCTCCGTGAGCCCTTTTGGTGCACTTCTCAATACCTTTGCACTTTACTTCTGCATCTCCTCCAAGTCTCAGTCTCTTTCTAGTTGTAGAATTTCCACTCAGCCAGCCTTCCTGTGGGTCTAGGTGGTGTCTGTTTTTTCTTTTTGTTGTGGTTTTGAAATGGTTGTGCTAGGCAACAAATTCAGGTGTTTACCTATGCTGCCATCTTGGTTTCTCTGGGGTCTTTTTTTATTCCATATGTATATTTGGAGATTTTGTTCTAGCAGTGCATGAGGGTTCCTTTTTCTTCACATCCTTGCCAATACTTGTGATTTGTTCTAGCAGTGCATGAGGGTTCCTTTTTCTTCACATCCTTGCCAATACTTGTGATTTGTTGATGATAGCTATTCTATTGAAATATGCCATTGATATTTTAGTAGGGATTGCATTAAATCTACAGATTACTTTGGGTAGTATGGACATTTTAATGACATTGATTCTACCATTCCATGAACATGGTATATTCTTCCATTTGTTTATGTCTTCCTCTACCTCTTTTTTCAATGTCAGGTAGTTTTCTGAATACAGGTCTTTTACCCCCTTGGTTAAGTTTACCCCAAGGTATCTTAATTTTGCATCCTGCTACATTGCCTAGTTCATTTATTAAATCTAGTAGTTTTTTAATGAAGTCTTTAGGGTTTTCTAGGTACAAAATCATGTCATCTGCGAATAATGAGAGTTTTTCTTCTTTTCCACTTTGGATGCCTTTTATTTCTTCTTCTCTTCTGATCAATATGGCTACCATTTTCAGTACTATGTCAAATAGGAGTGGTGAAAGTGGGCATCTCTGTCTTGTTCCTGTTCTTAGGGGAAATGAGTGTAGTTTTTGCCCATTGAGTATGATGTTGGTTGTAGGTGTGTCATATAAGGCTTTTATTATGTTGAGGTATGATTCTTCTATTCTCACCTTGCTGAGAGATTTTATCAAGAAAAAGTATTGACTTTTGTCAAATGCTTTTTCTGCATCAATTGATATGATTATGTGATTTTTTTCTCAGTTTGTAAAGATAAACTTGCCCTAGCTCATTTGGAACTCAGTAGGACTTACTGCTACTGCTAGAGATAAGTAGTCATGCTCTAGCCAAAACTTATGAATCTGTGAGAAATAGAGCAACACACTTTGTCCATCACTTTTTTGTGGTTTTTGTGAATCAAACCTTGCTTCTGCATCTGGTTGTGGCTGCAGTGTCAGTCCTCACTTTAGTGGGGGCTGGCACTTCAGACCAGCTGGCCAACTCAATAAATCCTCACTTGCTGCTTAAGATCTAATTGGAGTTGGTGGTCTTATTCTCGAGAATGTTGCCTCCACAACATTTGGAGGCCCCAGTGAGATACCTGGCAGAGGTCAGAGGGACCCCCTATCTAGGGCAGGAGGCTCTCCCCAATCCACCACCAGGCAAGCAGCAAGGACTTATTGAAAACCCTGCATGAGGTAAGGACTGGAGGCACCTAGGGTGAGAACTCACAGTGGGGAGTCAAGTGGAGGGCTGGATGCAGCACTACCTCCAGACTCCAGCCAGTGACCACAACGGTGGTCATGGCAACAGGCTAGTGTGACTCTTGGTTGCACAGAACTTGTTTGTCTGGTCTTTGTTGTCTTGGTCTTTGTTGTCTTGGCATTTGTTGTCAAAATATGACAAGGGTCATCTGCTTCTATGTGCTCCCCACTACAATGTTTTCTAAAGAATTTTCAGGACTTCAAGAAGAGAGCTGGAGATTACATATATGATGTTAATGCTTTTGGTTTACAGTAGGTCTCTGTTGGGGACAGCACAGCATCTGCTTTGACTGGAGGAGGAAGAGAGCCAAAAACTGTTCCAGAGTGGGTGTAAAATGGGGTAGTGGTGGTAGGATTCCCTAGATAGAATAGTAGGCTCTCATCCTGCTGAGATGGAGGAGCCTTAGGCTGGGGGCAGGGAGATGGCCAATTAGATCAGGAATAATAAAGGAGGAGAAGGATTTGAGCCTCTGGAGCTTAGAGTAAAGAAGGAAAAATCTAGGAGGGAAAGCAGCTAAAGACAGAGTAAATGGTTAATGCAAAAAAAAGGGGGCATCGGCAGGGAAAGATAGGTGTGTTTTTTTGTTTTTTTTTTTACTTATCTGACCCTACTCAGACTCAAGGCCTCAAACTTCTACTGAGCACAGTAAGTTTTTCTCTGCCCTGTTTTGTTCTCTTTAACCCTTCCAATACCCTAAGAAATGCTGGCTGTTTACTTTATAGTAATCATTAAAGGATTGAGGTTTCTAAGAATAAGGAATTACTGAGTAGAAGGTCTGAGGCATGGTTATGCATTTTTAAAGGACATAGAAAGAAGGTTTAAAAGCTAATTTGAAAGTGTGAAATTTATAAAGGTTATGTATGTGATAAGAAGGAGAAGAGAAATGTTGCAAGGATATTAAAAGGAAATGATACAGACCAGTAAGCCTGGAAGAGTAAATAATTTACATTCTGCTTCCCTAAACAAAGGGTATATAGTTATGCCAAAGTACTTAGGGCGGGGGGGAGACTGATAAAATAAATCCAACAGTTACTGCTTTGTTATAACTCTGGAGAGTCCAGAGGAAAACTGGCGAGGAAAATCAAGAGATCTTAAAGCAGATCAGTATATTTTTCTCCTTATACAATTCCTCCAAAATTTGGCAATGCTTAATAAATAATGGCAATACATTTCTTTGCATAAATTCAATAAGACTGGTTTCCAATAGTGGTTGTATTGACTGAAAACTTTGACTGGAGTATCATCTTTTAAGAAGCCCTGTCTGAACTCTGAAGACATCAAGCCAATAAGAGTGCCAAGGAGAAAGCCTGGTATCTTGCTTGATAGCCCTGAAAAAAGCTGGCTCTCAAGTGTCAGGCTCATACCCTACCAGTGCTGCCAGTTTGTCAGAGTAGAAGGGGAGCAATAAGGGTGCCTCTGCGTATCTGTGGGACCCCTACATACTCTGGGCCATGACGAATAAGAGGGATGCTGAGAAGGGCCTTAAAGCAAGGACAATGGGCCCAGCTAGAGCCACTGCAGGTGAGGAAATCACCTAATTCAACAGATACTGCAGGCAGGCCTGATGACGGCTGGATGGCTTGGCTTCCTGGCCCTACAGGGCACATTACGACTCAATCATGAGATTCCAGCAAAGGTATTCAGTTACCATCCTTGCTGTGTTTATGCAAACAATCAGGCTAAATTAAATACAATAGATAAATTGGTCTTGATTTGGCTCTTAATAAATATAGGGGTAATTTTAAGAAGAAAAACTCTATCTCAATGGAGGTTATTAAAACTGAAATGTTTTGTTTCCCTTACACTGGACTATTTGTTACAGTTTGTCTCCTCCAGGTTACAAGCCCACCTCCTTTTGTGCCCAGGCCTCATAGTCCCTCTGACAGACAGCAAGAATCTCTTGGCTCTGAAAGAAACTTCTGTCCCTCCTCAGCATGAAGCAGCTACAGAAGAAATTCAACAGCCATTTTCCCTGAAAGAATTCAGAGCCAGGATCCTTGAGGTAATATAGGCAGTTATACAGACATGAGCAGAACAAGGACAATGGGCCAACTAGCACTACCAGATGTAACTAAGTCTTTCTACCTCTATGTATGTAAGACAAGGGGACTTAGAAGCAAGTTGGAACTAGGCTGCAGATGAAGCAGCCCAGGAGGCTGCCGTAAGACCAGTAGAGCCCCTTGAGGTACTACTGGCCACATCCCTCAAAGAACTAAATCATGTTTAGCAGACCACCACCCCTCCTTCCCCACATATGGGAAGAGGAGCTTGCCCAGTTGTCTACCTGTAATTTGCTTGAGTCCTTACAGGCACTACAGAACTGTTCCATTTCAGTCCACTGGTTGGTGCAGGCAGAACACAAAGAGGACCAGAAGTAGTTACATGAGGCTCATCCCATCTGCGTTCCAGGGAACCTGGTCTGGGTGAAACACCATAACCCCAGTAGCCTCAAGCCCCACTGGGACAGCCCATTCCAGGGGATCCTGAGCACCTCAACCACAGTCAAGGTTGCCTGGAAGAGGCATTGGATATATCACCATTGTGCTGTGCTACCTAGAAACTATTCAGGGTGAGAGAAGAAGAGGAAAGAAAAATGGTGGCCGTATAGATAGACATGTCCTGTGCCTTGTCCCAGAGCAGATCGGGTGAGCAGCTGAAACGAGTAACATCCAGCCCAAATTGGCACAGGAGATTCAGCTGGGAGTGACAGTTTGCAGCCCAGTGACTGTTGTAGATTGCAGGGCAACCGCTTGTTGCTGAAATTTCTCCAGGAGGAGCAGCTTTGTGGAGGAGACTGCGCCATCTTAAAGGGGAGAGTGGCTATTACCACAAGCCTATACATCCAGGAATCCTGCAACAGAGGCACCCCGGGACCAGCTAGGAACCCAGGAACAGCAGATCCAAGAAAATACGTGGACTCAGATGAGCCTTACGCCTTCCCACAGAAAGTTGCGGTTTGTAATCCAGATGGGAGAGGACCTCCTGTGTGTGTGTGTGTGTGCATGTGCGTGCGTGCGAAGGGGAAGTCTGCGCACCACAAAGTCCGCAGCCCTTGCAGCCAGCAAAATCTGCGAGTGGGAGGGGGCCCTGCGGGGCTGCTGGCAAAAAGGAACTCTGAAAAATTGGCCCATAGCTTGATTGGGTGTGACACGGCAGCCTTGTACTTTGCCAGTGAACCGGCTGCTTAGCGCCAGGGGAGAGAGGATGTGCGGAAGAGACTGTGAGCTAACACAGTTAATTGAGCTCTTTTTTTTCCTCTTCTCTCCTTAAATCCTTGCTCTTGATTATTGAGCCCAACATATAGGATCGCCCAGTTAGGGTCATTCACAGAGACTGCAGGGGGAAAATGTTTTTTTGTGGAACCTGGGGATCAGAGTGGGGAGAAACAGACCAAGAAACCAGCTCTGGGGCAGTCCATTCTCCCAAACCAGTATTAAGTGCCATAGGGAAAACAAGGCTTAAATAGTGGCTAGAGAAGACTGACAGCCCCAGAGGTCAATCCAGGAATACTGCCACCTAGAGGCTGAACAACAAACTGATTCTTCTGTAAACACAAATAAAGGCAGTCTGGGAAACAAAAAAATACTGCCGGTTTTAATATCAGGACTGTGGTTTACAACACGGAGGAGCAGTGTATCACAGGGAACTTCAATCCTCTCCTAAATACCTGACAGGACAAAGGAGAGTCAAACCAAAGAGTAGAGGAAATGAATGACCCTCACTACTGTACATTTTTATTTTCTTCACCTTTTACTTAAGAAACTATTTTTTTTCTTTTTTCCTCACTTGATTGGACTTTTTTAATTATTACATTTTTATTTTTAATCAATATTACTACTACTACTATTTTACCTTTTTTAGTGTAATTTTATTTTCTTTTTATTTTATTTTGGGATTAGTGTTCTACATTATATTTTCATTTTTCCTTTTAGCATCACTACTCTAGCTCAACCTTACCTTTATTCCAGCACTCTCTTCCTCACTTTTCTCCTTTTGTTGTCCTGTTTCTCTTACCATATCCCTGTTTTACATTTTCCCTACTCCCTCTTTTTACCCCCTCTTAAAATTTCACCCTACTTATATATCTAATTTCCAATCCCCTGCTCTAAGTCCATATAGACCTCACTCTTGTCTTTCCTCACTATCCAAATTTTTTTCTCTTATCTTCTCTTTTTTTCTCTCTTTCTGTCCCTTGGCTCTTGTTAGCTTGCTTGTTGATTATACTGTTTTTTTATCCTTCTTTGTGAGATTGTTTCACCTTTTCTTTTTTTTTTTTGTTTTTTGGTTGTTGTTTTTTTGGTTATTTTGTTGCCTCCATTTTCCCTCATCTCACTTGAAATTAATTGTTGTTTTTAGTTTGCATTCATCTCTAGGTATCTGTTGCTGGCATTCATTGAAATTAGTGGCTGTTCTATTAGAATCTTCTCCCAATATAGTTTCTTCCCCTCTTTTATTTCATTCTCTTTCTTTTCTCTCTTACTTTTTTTCCCTTTTTCTTTTTCTCTTCCTCTTTCCCCTAATTCTATTTTCCCTGGTGGCCACCTTTATTTGGAGTTATTAGTAAAATGAATACATCTGTGTTCAGTACTTCATGCATTGTGCCTGTTGTATGGTATTTTGTGCCTTCAAATAATGCATGAGAGAGAGAATTACATAACCAGACACCCAGAGAAGAGAGATCATGGGGAGACAAAAAACAGTCCACATATGAAAGAGAAACAGGCATTACCAGAAAAGGAAGTAAATGAAATGGAGGCAACCAACCTGTCAGAGAAGAAATTCAGAGAAATGGTCATAAGGTGGTTGAGAATAATGGAAGACAAATTCAACAATATGTGTAAGAATGAAGAGGAAATGATGAAGAACCAAGAAGAAATGAAAAGTAACATCACTGCTATGAAGAACTCAATAGAAAACATCAACAGTAGACTAGATGAAGCGGAGAATTGCATCAGTGAGCTAGAAGACAAGAGAGGAGAAAATATACAAGCAGAGCAGCTTCTAGAAAAAAAATTAAAAATCAGGAGGAGATCCTGAGATAACTTTGGGAAACAATATCCATGTAATAGGGGTGCCAGAAGGAGAGGAAACTGAGCCAGGAATAGAAAGCTTGTTTGAAGAAATAATGACAGAAAACTTTCCTGATATAAAAAAGAGAAACTCGCACAAATCCAGGAAGCTCATAGAGTTCCAAACAAAATGAACCCAAAAGACCAACGCCAAGGCACATCATAATTAAATTGGCAAAAACCAATGACAAACTAAGAATTTTTAAAGTGGCCAGAGAGAGACAGAAAGTTACCTACAAAGGATCCCCCAACAGACTAGCAACTGATTTCTCAGCAGAAACACATCAGGCAAGAGTGGAATGGAATGAAATACACAAAGCCATGCAAAGAAAGGGGCTGAATCCAAGAATACTGTATGCAGCAAGGCTATCAATCAAAATTGAGGGTGAAATCAGGAGCTTCACAGACAAAAAAGGACTAAGGCAGTTTGTCACCACCAAACCAGCAATGTAAGAAATGTTAAAGGGTATGCTGTAAAAAGAAAAAAAAAAAAAACAGAAAACGAAGAAGGAACACAGGGATAAAGAATAAAAATGGCAACAAACAATTATCTATTAATAATAACTTTAAATGTAAATGGAATAATGCCCTAATCAAAAGACACAGGGTAACTGAGTGGATAAGAAAACGTGACCCATATATCTGCAGTCTACAGGAAACTCACCTCAGAAAAAAAAATGCACACAGACTGATTGTGAAAGGATGGAAAAAGGTTTTTGAGGTGAATGGAAATGAAAAAAAAGCTGGGGTAGCAATACTTATATCTGACAAATTAGATCTCAAAGTGAAGGACATAAAAAGAAATAAGGAAGGCCACTTCATAATACTAAAGGGAGCAATCCAACAAGAAGAAATAACTCTGGTAAACATATACACACCCAATATTGGAGCACCCAAATACATAAAAAAAAACTCCTGGAGGATATCAAGGGAGATATTGACAGTGATACAATCATAATGGGAGACTTTAATACCCCAGTATCACCATTGGATAAATCCTCTAAACAAAAGCTCAGCAAAGAAACATCATTCCTAAATGACTCACTAGATCAAATGGAATTAATCAACATCTTCAGAACACTTCATCCCAAAGCTACAGAATATACGTTCTTCTCAAGTGCACATGGGTCATTCTCAAGATAGACCATATATTGGGTCACAGGCAAAGTCTCTTCAAATTCAAGAAGATAGAAATCATATCAAGCATCTTCTCAGATCAAAATGGCATAAAACTGGAAATCAATTACAATAAAAACAATCCAAAAAATCAAATACATAGAGACTAAATAGCATGCTATTAAACAATCACTGGTTTACCACAGAGATCAAAGAAGAAATTAAAAATAAAACATCATGGCAACAAATGACAATGAAAACACAACAATCCTAAACCTATGGGACACAATGAAAGCAGTCTTGAGAGGGAAGTTCATAGCTCTACAAGCCTACTGCAAAAAAAAAAACAAGCAACAATATTAATAAATTACCTAAACTGACAACTCAAAGATTTAGAAAGAGAGCAACAAGAAAAGCCCAGTGTAAGCAGAAGGAAGGAAATAATAAATATCAGAGCAGAGATAAACGACATAGAGACAAAAAAAAAAAAAACAACCTACAAAAGATCAACAAAACCAAGAGCTGGTTCTTCGAAAGGATAAACAAGATTGAGGAACCTCTAGCCAAGCTCACCGAGAAGCAAAGAGAGAAGACCCAAATAAACAAAATCAGAAATGAAAGAGGAGAATAACAACAGTCCCTACAGAAATACAAAGGATTGTTAAAAAATAATATGAACAATTCTATTCCAACAAACTGGAAAACCTGGAGGAAATGTACATATTCCTAGAAAAATACAACCTTCCAAAACTCAATCAGGAAAAATCGAAAAATCTTAATAGGCCAATAACTATGGAAGAAATTGAAGCAATAATCCAAAAGCTTCCAGTGAACAAAAGCCCAGACCAGACAGCTTCACAGGGGAGTTTTACCAAATATTCAAGGAAGAACTAAAACCTATGCTCCTCAGACTACTCGAAAAAATTCAAGAGGAAGGAAAACTTCCAAGCTCATTCTATGAAGCCAACATTACCTTAATACCAAAACCAGACAAAGACAACACAATGAAAGAGAATTACAGGCCAATATCCCTCATGAATATAGATGCCAAAATCCTCAACAAAATCCTAGCAAATTGGATCCAGCAGTACTTCAGAAAGATCATACACCATGACCAAGAAGGATTTATCCCAGGGATGCAAGGATGGTACAATATCCACAAATCAGTAAACGTGATACATCACATAAACAAATTGAGAGATAAAAACCACATAGTCATGTCAATTGATGCATAAAAAGCATTTGACAAAATCCAACATCCATTTTTGATAAAAACTCTCAGCAAAGTGAGAATAGAAGGATTATACCTCAATATAATAAAAGCCATATATGACAAACCCACAGCCAACATCATACTCAATGGGCAAAAACTAAAACCATTTCCCTTAAGAACAGGAAAAAGACAGGGATTCCCACTCTCACCACTCCTTTTCGACATAGTACTGGAGGGATTTAAAGGCAGCAATATCTCAGATTTATGCCAAAGCAATTTCTTCACTGATACAGCTCCTTGGGGCTTTGGAATCTAAAGAGAAAATAAACAAATGGGACTACATCAAAATAAAAACTTCTTCATAGCAAAAGAAACCATCAACAAAACAACAAGAAAACCCACTGCATAGGAGAACATATTTGCCAATGTTATCACCGATAAAGGTTTAATCTCCAACATTTATAGGGAACTCATACAACTTTACAAAAGAAGATAAACAATCCAATCAAAAAATGGGCAAAGGACCTACATAGACACTTTTCAAAAGAGGACATTCAGAAAGCCAAGAGACATATGAAAACATGCTCAAAGTCCCTAATCATCTGAGAGATGCAAATCAAAACAACAATGAGGTATCATCTCACACCTGTAAGAATGGCTATCATCAACAAATCAACAAATGACAAATGCTGGCAAGGATGTGAAGGAAAAGGAACCCTCATTCACTGTTGGTGGAAATGCAGACTGTTGCAGCCACTGTGAAGAACAGTATGGAGTTTCCTCAAAAATTTAAAAATGTAACTGCCATTTGACCCAGTGATCCCACATCTAGGAATATATCCCAAGAAGCCAGAAACACCAATCAGAAAGGATATATGCATTCCTATGTTCATAGCAGCACAATTCACTATAGCTAAGATTTGGAAATAGCCTAAGTGTCCATGAGCAGATGAATGGATTAGAAAACTGTGGTATATCTACACAATGGAATACTATGCTTCTGTAAAAAAAGAAGAATTTCTCACCATTTGCATCAGCATGGATGGAACTGGACAGCATTATTCTAAGTGAAGTAAGCTAATCAATGAAAGAAAAATATCACATGACATCACTCATTTATGGATAATAAAGACCATTATAAACTGATAAACAAAAATTACATACAGAAGCAAAGCAGCATTAAACAGACTGTCAAACTACAGCAGGATGGCCAGGGAGTGTTGTGGGGACATGCAAGAGATCAACTTAAGGACTTTTATGTATCAATATAAGCATAACCAATGGACACAAGACACTGGTGGATAGGGGAGGACGGGGGAAGGTCAAGGGGACAAAAGAGACATATGTACTACTCTTTGTAATATTTTAAGTAATAAAAAATAGAAATTATTCAGGACAAATGACTCCTAGCTTTCCTATCTTACAGGAGCATGCTGAATCAAGGATTTGATTCCAGTAAAGACCAGTAGGGAATGTAAAGGTCAACTTGCCCCAGCTCATTTGCTGCTCAGTAGGACTTACTGCTACTGCTAGAGATAAGTAGTCATGCTCTAGCAAAAACTTATGAATCTGTGAGAAAAAGAGCAACACACTTTGTCCGTCACCTTTTTGTGGTTTTTGTGAATCAAAGCTTGCTTCTGCATCTGGTTGTGGCTGCAGTGTCAGTTCTCACTTCACTGGGGGTTGGTGCTTCAGACCAGATGGCCAGCTCAATAAATTGTCGCTTGCTGCTTAAGACCTGATTGGAGTTGGTGGTCTTATTCTTGAGAATGTTGCCTCCACAACAAATTTTTTATGTGATGTATCACTTTATTGATTTGTGGGTATTGTACTAGCCTTGCGTCCCCAAAATAAATCCTACTTGGTCATGGTGTGTGATCTTTCTAATGTAATGTTGGTTCCAACTTGCTAGGATTTTTTTTATTATGTAAAAATATTCATTTATGTCCTTAATGTGAGGGAAGTGCCATTACTTTCAATTTTTTATTTATTTATTTATTTATTTATTTATTTATTTATTATTGCTTAAAGTATTACAACAAATGATAGATAGATCTCCAATTTTTTCCCCTTGCTCTTCCCCCCCACCTCCCTAACCCCCAATTTCTTGTGTCCATTGATTATGCTCCTATGCATGCATGCAAGTCTTTCAGTTGATTTAGTTGAGGATTTTAGCATCTATGATCATCAGAGATATTGGCCTGTAATTCTCTTTCTTTGTAGTGTTTTCATCTGGTTTTGGGATTAGGGTAATTCAGTCTTCATAGAAAGAATTTAGGAGTATTCCTTCCTCTTCAGTTTTTTTTTGAATAGTCTGAGGAGTATAGGTTTTATTTCTTGTTTGAATGTTTGATAAAACTCCACTGTCCAGCCATCTTGTCCAGGGCTTTTGTTTGTTGGAAGTTTTTTGATTACTGCTTCAATTTTCTACATAGTTATCAGCCTATTGAGATGTTTAGATTCTTCCTGATTGAGTTTTTGAAGGTTGTATTTTTCTAGAAATATGACCATTTCTTCTAGGTTGATCAGTTTGTTGGAATAGAGTTGCCCATAGTATTTTTTTTAGAATCATTGTATATCTGTTGGGTCTGTTGTTATTGTGCCCCTTTCATTTCTCATTTTGATTATATGGATCCTCTATCTTTGCTTCTTGGTGAGCCTGACTAGAAGTTAATCAATCTTGTTTATCTTTTCAAAGAACCAGATCTTAGTTTCATTGATCTTTTATATTGTTGTTGTTGTTTGTTTTGTGTGTTATTTGTTTGTTTGTGTGTTTTTTCTCTATGTCATTTATTTCCACCATGATCTTTATTATTTCCTTCATTCTGTTCAATCTGGGCTTTTCTTGCTGCTCTCTTTCTAATTATTTAAGTTGTAGAGTCAGATACTTTATTACAAAGTTTTTTCTTATTTTTTGAGGTAGGCCTGCAGTGCTATGAACTTCCCTCTCAGCACTGCTTTCACTGTTCCCGTAGATTTTGGATTGCTGTGTTTTCATTGTCATTAATTTCCAGGATGTTCTTAATTTCTTCTTTAATCTCTTTGATAACATAGTCATTGATTAATAGCATGCCATTCAGTCTCCAAGTGTTTTACTTTTTTAAATTGTTTTTATTTTAAGTGATTTTTAATATTATGCCTTTGTGATCTAAAAAGATGCCTGATGTTATTTAAATCTTCTTGATTTTGAAGAGACTTTGCCTGTGTCCCAATATGTGGTCTATCCTTAAAAATGTCCCATGTGGGGGAAAAAAACAAGATGGCAGCATAGATGAACACCAGAATTGTGGCCGTGCACAACTATTTTAAAACAACAACGAAAAAGAAAAAACAGACACCACCCAGACCCACAGGAAGGCTGGCTGAGTGGAAATTCTACAACTAGAAAGAGACTGAGACACAGAGGAGGTGCAGAAATAAAGTGCAGAGGCTTTAGAAAGGGCTCGCGAAGAGGCTCGCAAAAAGGGCTCACAGAAAGTGCTCGCAGAAAGGGCTGGCAGCATTTTGTACTGGAGGGAGGCACAAGCTCCCGACAGCTCTGAACTCCAGTTCTAGGTGAGTTTCTGGGGACTCAGAACCATACGGAGAGAAGCTGGACTGTCAGGCACCGTTGGGCACTGGGAGAAACTCCAGAGTGGCTTGAGACCTAGTGCCTCTTAGGGCAGGGCTGAGAATCCACCATAGCTGGTTGCTCCACCCTGTAGACTCCCCGAGACCCTGCCCCACCCAAGCTGCACACAGAGGCTTTTGCATATAAAAGGCTGGGAAGCCCCAGGCAGAAGCTAAAAATAGCACCTCCTTGGAGATACAAGTGCCAGCATACCCCAGGGTCTTGTACCAAAGCCCCACTGAAACAACTCTTGCCCCATAAGGGTATCTCCAGCACAGAAGTTCTCCCACTGTAGACACAGCTGATTCACATAACCAAGTGGCTTGGAGGTCATTTCCTCTCAGTGATCACCTAACACAGAAAGCCACTCTACCAACCCAGGGAAGCAGCCAAAATGCGGAGACAAAGAAACAGATCACAAATGACAGAAATGGAGGAAAGTAAATGACTGGATATAGAGTTCAAAACCATGGTTTTACGGTTTTTCAAGAATTTTCTAGAAACCACCGATAAATTTACTGAGACCCTCAATAAATCTAATGAGACCCTCGAAGATATGAAAAAGGACCAACTAGAAATTAAGCATACACTGATTGAAATAAAGAATATTATACAGAGATCCAACAACAGATTAGAGGAACGCAAGAATCAAGTCAAAGAATGAAATACGAAGAAACAAAAAAATATCCAAATGGATAAGCAAAAAGAAAAAAGAATCCAAAAATATGAAGACAGTGTAAGGAGCCTCTGGGAAAACTTAAAGCATATCAACATCAGAATTATAGAGGTGCCAGAAGAAGAGAGAGAGCAAGATATTGAAAACCTATTTGAAGAAAAATGTCAGAAAACCTCTCCTACCTGGTAAGAGAAATAGACTTCCAAGTCCAGGATGCACAGAGAACCCCAAACAAAAGGAATCCAAAGAGGACCACACCAAGACACATCCTAATTAAAATGCCAAGAGCAAAAGACAAGAGAGAATTTTAAAAGCGTAAGAGAAAAGCAATCGGTTACCTACAAGGGGGCACCCATACATCTGTCAGCTAATTTCTTAACAGAAACTTTGCAGGCCAGAGGGGAGTGGCAAGAAATATTCAAAGTGTTGAATAGCAAGAACCTATAGCCGTGATTACTTTACCCAACAAAGCTATCATTCAGAAATGAGGGTCAGATAAAGAGCTTCACAGACAAAAAAAAAGCTAAATGAGTTCATCACCACCCAACCAGTATTATATGAAATTGAAAGGTATCCTTTGAGAAGAGGAAGAAGAAGAAAATGTAAAGATAAAAATTATGAACAACAAATACATATCAACAAGTGAATCTAAAAATCAAGTGAATAAAAAATATGATGGCCCTAACCGGTTTGGCTCAGCGGACAGAGCATCGGCCTGCGGACTGGAAGGTCCTGGGTTCGATTCCGGTCAGGGGCATGTACCTTGGTTGCGGGCGCATCCCCAGTGGGGGGTGTGCAAGAGGCAGCTGATCCATGTTTCTCTCTCATCGATGTTTCTAACTCGCTCCATCTCTCTCCCTTCCTCTCTGCAAAAAATCAATAAAATATATTTAAAAAAAAAATATGATGAACAGAATAAACTGGTGAATAGAATAGAATCAGAGGCATGGAAAGGGATTGGACTGACAATTTTCTGGGGAAAAGGGTGTTGGGGTGCGGGAAGAGACTGGACAATAATCGTACACCTACAGATGAGAACAGCGGGGGCAGGGTAAGGACAGAGGGTGGGGTGGGGTCTAGGAGGAGGGGAGCTATGGGGGGAAAAAGAGGAACAACTGTAATAATCTTAACAATAAAGATTTTTAAAAATATCCCATGTGCACTTTAGAAGAATGTATATTCCTTGGCTTTAGGTTGAAATGTTCTGAAGATGTCGTTGAAGTCCATGTGATCTAGGGAGTCGTTTAGGATTGCTATTTATTTGCTGTTTTTATTTGTCTTGAGGATTTACCCAGTAATGTCAATAGGGTATTAAAGTTCCCTACTATGATTATATTGCTGTCAGTTTCTCCTTTGATATCCTCCAGAAGGTTTTTTTTTATGTATTTGGGTGCTCCTGCATTGGGTGCATATATGTTTACCAGAGTTATATCCTCTTGTTGTATAAATGCCCTTAGTATTATGAAGTGGCCTTCCTTATCTTTTCTTATGGCCTTCACTTTGAGGTCTATTTTGTCAGATATAAGTATTGCTACCCAACTTTTTTTTTTCATTTCCATTTGCCTGAAAAAAATATTTTTTCATCCCTTCAATTTCAGTCTGTTTGAGTTCCTTGTTCTTAGGTGGCTCTCTTATAGACAACTTATTTATAGATCATGTTTTCTTAACCACTCAGCCACTCTATGTCTTTTGATTGGAGCATTACATTTAAGGTTATTAGGGATAGGTACTTGTTTGCAGCCATTTTTACTCTTTATGCTTGTGTTCCTTCTTCCTTTTCTATTTCTTCTTTTTACAACAGTTCCTTTAGCATTGCTGACTTGGTAGTGATAAACTCCCTTAGCCTTTTTTTTTTATCTGAGAAGCTCCTGATTTCTTCTTCAATTTTGTGTGATAGCCTTGCTGGATAGAGTATTCTTGGATTCAGTCCCTCGCTTTGCATCACTTTGTATACTTCAATCCATTCCCTTCTGGCCTGATGTGTTTCTGTTGAGAAATCATTTGATAATCTAATGGGAGATATTTTGTAGGTAATGCTTTCTCTCTCTCTTGCAGCCTTCAAGATTTGCTGTTTGTTGTTAATGTTTGCCATTGTAATTACAATGTGTCTTGATGTGGGTCTTTTTGTGTTCGTGTTGTTTAGGATGCCTTGATTTTGTGACTTTGTCTTCCCCAAATCAGGGAAGTTTTCTGTCATCATTCCTTCAAAAAGGTTTTCTAATCCTTGCTCCTCTTCTTGTCCATCTGGCACTTCTATTATGTGTATGTTTGGTTTTTTTTTCATATTGTCCCAAAGCTCCCTTAGGCTCTCCTCCTGCTTTCTAATTTTTTTCTCCAGTTGCTATTCAGATTGGGAATGTTTCTCTGCCCTATCTTCTAATTCACTAATTTGGTCCTTTGCTTCTTCTAGTCTACTGTTGAAACTTTCCATCGTGTGTTTTTATTGTAGCTATACCATTATTGATTTCCCCTTGATTTTTATATAAGTTATTGATTTTCTCATCCATTTGGTTTATGAACTCTATGACCATTACTCTGAATTCTTTTTCTGACATATTGCATGCCTCCATTGTATTTTATTTTTTTTCCTGGCAATTCTGCCTTTTGGTTCCTTTGTAGGTTGTTTCTTTGTCTCCCCATTTTTGCTACCACTGAAAGGTCCAGGCTCTTCAAGTTGTGCAGGGCCTGTTACTCAAGCAGAGGGGTTTGAAGGAATGTTGCATGCCTTGAGTCACAGAAGAGCTTAGGCACTAGGACACATGGCTCCAGTGCCAAAATGGCGGTCCAGTGGGGGAAGAAAGTATGCTCTGGAACTCACAGGATCCTGCGGCTGGGGAGGCTGGAGTCCTGGTGTCAGTGGGTCTACAGCTGCAATGACAGGTCTTTGGCCGAAGTGGCTGTAGGGTCCCAGGTGGTGTCTGAGGGCAGTCTGTGTGGTGGTGAGGCTAGGCTCATAGTCACACCAGCTCTCCTTGTCAAGATGGTGTGGCTTCTGTGCCAGCACCAACTACTGGGAGTGCTTGCGGTGGTAGCAGGGGCTCCCCTTCTAAAAGAACCTAGTCATACAGCCCCAAAAAGTCCTGCAAGATCTAAATCTCCTTCACACACACACACACACACACACACACACACACACCACATATCCACACACTCATCTTTCACTACCTCACTCACTCATACTCTATATCTCACTGCTGTCCTGCCAGCTGCCATCTTGACTCTCCCTCAATTTAGGTATTTCTTTACTCAAATGTTCCTCCTTCAGAGAGACCTTCCCTGACCAATATAACTAAAATAGTACACCCACCACTCTCTTTTCCTTCTGTCTGTTTTATTTTGTATATTAAGCATCAACACCACTTGATATGTCATCTCTTCAGTTATTTCCACCTCATCTTACTAGAATATGAATTCTGTGTTTGGTTCTTGGTCCTAGTACCAAAACAGTGCCTAATATATAGCAGAACTCAGAAAATAGGATCCAGGCTACTCTAACAACTAACCAACTGATGCCCTTCCCTCCTGTCTTGCCCACTCCGATATACTCCGTCTTCTGTAAATTTAATCCTTTTAGTCCCAGTAAAATTCCCCAGGGGTTCATTATCAGTACTTATACCATAAGGCCAATTTCCCTAGGCTTACATTCAAGGTCTTTCTTGCTTAGACCTCAGTTTATCTTTGACTTTTCCTTGCCAGACAATCTATCTGTGTTCCAGTCCAATTGTCTTAAATTTTTCTTATTATCAATGGAATGCTTTCTTTCTCCAAAAATAAGATCATATATGTAACCTTAATGTAAAATTATATATATATATTTTCAAGCAGGGATGCTTTGGTTGAAACTGGGGTAGGTGTCCAAGATTCCTTCAATTTAACCTTCCTCTTTCTTTTCAATATCCCCTTGAAAACTCAATTTGAAAACTATACTCTTACCAAGCTCTAACACTATATCTCCCACTGCCTCGCAACACCCTGAATGTTCTTATTTGTGCAGTTCCAAATTCTATCTACACTAAAGGCCCAGTTAATTATTGCTCTTCCATGAACATTTTCCTAGTTTCATTGGACATGACTTTTCTCTTCTGAATTTTGTTGGCTCTTACCTTCCTCTTCCCTGTATCAGAGAAACTGGTTTATAAGTTATCTTTCTAGGCTATGAGCTCCTTTAAAAGCAATGGGTGGTCATTATTTGCTAAATTCATCATTGTAACCTCAGTAGTACTAGTACAGTGACTTATATTATACACAGTAGATGCTTAATACACAGTAGTTTGTTGAATGGATGAATGAATGAATGAATGAATTTCCTAAATTATATGTAACAAAACCAATTTTTATATTGAACTTATTTAGCTTGTGGTTTGTTTCTTTTGGTCATAAAAACAGACCATGCGTACAGTCCCATGTGGCTCCTGAAGATTTCAGTAATCTGCCAAATAACATTACTGAATTTATTATTGGATTAATGAAAAACTTGTAGCAAAATTATTCTAGTGAGGAAATGATCCTTTTGGGAACTTCAATTTAAACTACTAAGGCAACATTAGTTTTAAGTGAAAGAAATATCTCATTGTGTAGAGTTTGCACAGCTGATAAATATGCCAGAAGTTTGTTCCAAGGCACCCTGTAATAGATGCAAATAGGAAGAAATTCACCATGGCAAACTGAATAAAAGAGAAGCATGATGTGTGACCTTACAAAAGTAACTCCCCTTCTTGAGGCCTCCAGTTCTCTGGTTTTCTTTTTTGTTTGTTTGTTTGGAATTTTTTAGTGTGTAAATGGAGTTTTATTTTAATGATCTCCAAGTTTCCCTGCAACCCATTCATGAATTGTAAGCAGGCTACCAGTTTCCACTGGACAGAGACCAGATAGTACTCCCCTTAAGCACCTGGCAGTCAGTCCCACTCTTCCATGAGGATGCCTTCTAGTAACCCTACTGAGTACCAGACACAGCCAGTTTTGAGCCTGTCCTTTGCATATGGCCTACTGGATACATTTCCACAGCAAGAAAGACAAATGAAGATCTGTCCAGGGAAAACCCCATATTAACAAAACATTATATTGCATAAATCATTCCTTTTGTCACAAAATATCCAAGGAGTTCAAAATTAATAAGACCACCTGCCATACCCTACACCTAATACTGCACTCATCACTGAGTGGTCACACCCATACACTGTAGCAGCAAGGGACTTGTTATGGACTGAATGCTTATATTACCCAACCTTTATATATTGAAATCCTAACCTGGTTATTTCCCATATGCTCCCCGACGGAGAATCAAACCTGCAACATTTTGGTGTACCTCAACTGAGCCGCCCAGCCAAGGCCCATAACCAATCTTGTTTTACCTATACCTTCATTCACTTTTTGTAGCCCAATCTTGGATTACTTTGAAACAATATCTGAAGAGACTAAGTGGGGTCATTAGAAGGTAATTAAATCTTGAGGATAGAGCCCTCATGAATGGTATTACTACCCTATGTAAAAAGACCCCAGAGAAATAGTTCTGGGAAAACTGTAGCCACTAAAGATAGAAAGTTGCAAGAATGTATTAATTTTCCCTGATGAGAAAGGAAATGATTATTCTATTTTGATTTATTGTGATTGGGCTTACATGAAATGTCTTTTTTTTATATAGTTTTAAATTGATTTAAGAGAGGAAGGGAGAGGGAGAGAGATATAAAAACATCAATGATGAATGAGAATCATTGACTGACTGCCTCTTGCATGCCCCACACTGGGGAAAAAGCCCACAACCTGGGCATGTGCCCTGACTGGAAATTGAATTGTGACCTCCTGGTTCATAAGTTGACACTCAACCACTGAGCCATGCTGGCCAGGCACATGACATTTCTTTCCATCAATGGTAGACTTTAGTTCAGCACACACAAAATTAATGCTTTTATGATAAATGACTCTTAGTTAAACACCCTAAGATTTATTCATTAAAGTATTTACAAGATTCTTTGAAGCTATTTCTACATCTTTCTTATTCACTTTCCCTCAAAAGCAATCACTCTGTTCAGTTAATTCAGAGGGAGAGAAATCAAGCTGCTGTATTTTCACTCATTGAACAATTACAACATGCCAGGTGCTATTCTAAAAGCTTTACATGTTTCAGCTCATTTAATCCTCAATTCAACCCAATGAGTTGGGTCTTATTATTGTACCATTTTGCAAATCAAAAAACCAAGGATTTGAAAGTTATTACTTACTTAAAACCAAACAAGCTGTACTCTAGCAGTATCCCTCCCATGGAGCCAAGGAAAAGTGTCCACCCAGAGTCTGACCTTCCTCTACAGGGAAATTGGGAACCCCAGATTTTTCTGCCAAATGACTCCAAACTCACTTCTGAGGCCAGAAGGGCACTGAGTGTTCATCCTCTCCAAGGCATATTGCAGTGCTGTTAATGTGAGCACCCTTAGATATGAAGAGACTAAGAGGTGACTGTGTATGGGATTTTTAAACAAATTTTGGACATGAGGACTGAGGGCTTGCGATGTGCATGAAGCAAATCCTCAGCCCTCAGTGAGAAATGGAAACCAGTGTAGGAAGAGGATAGGAATAAGCTGTAGGTCAGGGAACTAGGTCCACATGTTACCATGTTCCAGCCCAGAATTCAAAGTAATACAAGAAGTTTAAGTTCCAACCCAGCATTTCAGATTGTTATAAAACTACTAGAGGCCCAGTGCACAAATTCTTACATGGGTGGGATCCCTCGGCCTGGCCAGCAATCAAGGCCTATCAAGGGGCTGGCTGGCCGGGGGAAGGAGCCACAGGAGGTTGGCTGGCTGGGGGAGGGGGGTTGTGGTAGGTTGGTTGGCTGGGGTGATGGGGCCTTGGGAAGTTGGTTGTGGGAATGTACTGACCACCAGGGGGCAGCTCCTGCATTAAGCATCTGCCTCCTGGTAGTCAGTGCACATCATAGTGACTGGTTAACCAGTCCTTCCGGTCATTCCAATTATAATGGTTATAACAGTTGCTTAGCTTTTATATATATAGCTATTTGTTAGGAGAGGAGGATGGAACATATTTTATTGATCAATTTTCTAATTTTTCCCCACTAACTCTTGTCCCAGTCTCATAAATTTTAGGGACAGGCTTGCACATAAATATACATTAGACATAATTGAACTCTTCTTTCAGGGAGCTCCTCAATACCACACCTTCCAGGAATTTTTTCCTAAGGACATGAAACATAAGTGTTCTCCTTTTTATTTCTGTTGTTCCAGCCTTTTCCCCAGTCTGCCTGGCCACATGGCCTAAGCTCCATCTGTCTTTCCTCACAAGATTGCAAACTAAGAACCAAAACTTGTTCATCTGCTCAACCCTCAGGTCCTAGAGGAATGTCTCCCCCAAATACATATCTAAAAGATGTTAATGAATAAAAAGATAAAGAAGGGAGAAAAATAGATGGAGTGCTCCTTGTGGAGAAGGAAAAAAAATTGAAGCAGTCAAGAAAGCACTTGACCTAAAGATAGGTGAATTGATGAGTTTCCCTTTTTTAAATAGAAAATATCCAATATATAAAAAAAGAGAATAATGTAATGAACTTCAATGTGCCCTTCTTCAGCTGCAGCAATAATTAACTCATAGCCAATATTTTTTCACCCAATGATATGTTTTTATTGATTTTAGAGAGAAGGGAAGTTAGAAAGAGAGAAGCCGATATAAGAGAGAAACATCAACCTGGTTACTTCCCATAAGCTCCCTGACTGAGAATCAAACCTGCAACATTTTAGTGTACCTCAACTGAGCCACCCAGCCAGGGTCCATAGCCAATCTTGTTTCACCTATACCCTCATTCACTGTTTGTAGCCCAATATTGGATTACTTTGAAACAAGCATCAAACAAATCATTTCAACTATAATTATTTCACCATGAAAAACAAAGGTTTGTTTATCAAGAATTTGGTATCACCATACTCAGCTGAGTAACCAACCACTAGAAACTGACATAACCTGAGCAGAATTAATTTTGGCAACTGCAGAGACTTGAAACACAAGGGCTCATGCTAACTGTTAGCCTGTGAGTGAGCAGGGAATGCAATCTCTTCTCCTTCCCACTGTGATTCTCAGTGGCAAGGAGCTGGGCCAGCATGGGGCCTATGGTCATGGCTTCTCATTGAGCTGGCCATCTTTCTTTGCTCATTGCAAACCCCATACTTACTGATTTTAGACACCTTTGTGCACATCCATGCTGACTTGTCTTAATTCTGTCAAAGCCTTCTCTCTCTCCCCTGGAGCTGTCTGGGAATTCAGGTTTATTGTTGCTGGCAGTTTTTTACTTCTTTTGTGCTTAACTTGTTGAAATACGAAAAGGGGCTGGACAGTGTCAGACAATATGGCCCCCGTCACGCCACATTTTACATTGAAATCATCTTTAAGGGCTTTGCTCCTTGACACAGATGGTCTCCATATCCTAGGAGATGGTCTTTTGGCATGAAAATGAAAAAGCTATGCCTCCTGTGAATCAAGAAACTTGGCAAGTTTATTCTTGCTCAAGTCAAACCGACACTTCATTGTCCTGCGGCTTCTTAGTTTCTCCTCCTGTAGGAAACATTTTTTACTCCTCTGTTAAACACTTATATGAGTTTGCACTCCTCTTTTCCACCTAGTGGTAGGCCCCCATTCACACTAAGGCTCTTTCTTTTTTCTAATGCAAGAACTGGCCTTCCTCTTTAATACTTCCACATGTAGGGTGACCTGCCTGAGTCCATTCCCTGCTTCCCCAGAGCCCTCCTAAGAAAGCATGTGCTTCTCCTGTCTGAATCTGGTCCATCCTTTCACTGCTAATTATTCTGTTCTTGCCTGTTTTAGCTCTGCAATAGTCACCTCTTAGAAACTTCATTTTCTTTAGTGATTTTTTTTGTTTCTTCCATAATTAATACCTCTCTTACAGCAAGAGAAGTGAGCAAATCTATAATCACTCATTAAGTCTCTTTTCCTAACTTGTTTTATACTTCACTGATTCTGAGGCTTAGACAGCACATCATTGCACTCATTCTATTTCTCCCTATTTAAGTCCCAGTAACTCTTTGTTTTCCATTCCTCTCTTAAGGATTTTCTAACCCCTGAGCCAAACTGACATCAACTATTTAATTTTCCTGAAAATATTCCTTTCCCACTTTGTTGATGTATTCCATATTTCTTCTTAGTAGCATATTTCCAATTATAATGTGTCCATTGACTTCAGAGTTAGATATTCAATGGTTATTCCCTTCCTCCTCACTATTAAGCCCCAGAGAGCAGGGTTGGCATCTAGGTCATAGTAAATCTTTGACAAATATTTTTTAAAAAGGAAATAAAATCCATCAATGAATGAACATATATAAATTAATTTCTTTTATTCTTGTAAAATTTGACCTCATATTGCTCTTTCAGTTTGCTTTATTTATTATTATAAATCAAACCAATTGTTCCTTGGTAAAAACTCCTCCTGTTCTACAATTCCAGACATTTGTTTGTTTTTCAGCTATTATGTCTGGATATTGCTTCTTAAATTCACAGTTTTAGAGGATCAGTGGGCTCTTGTTTTCATGGAGATATTTTTTTATTTGGCTTTAATAGCATAATTAATTGGATCCACTATGCTACAATGTAAAATCACTTTATGTAAATTGGTCACCCAATGTGAACTACTTTTTAATAGTATCTATAACTTTATAGGTTCTATTATTTTGCATCAGGAAATATCTAACTGAGTGTAAGTAGGTTAGTGTATGTATGAGTGAGTTGCATTTAAGAATTATGAGAAAGACAAATTCAAGTTGTATAAACCTGAGAATAAATATGGTTTAAATTCCTCTCTGGCTCTCTATCATGTATTAAGATGTTAAGTTGAACTTTCTAAGATTAAGAAATTCCAAGAGGAACAATTCTGGTGATGTTAGAAACATCTATTTTAAAGGTTTCTTCTTACTAAAAAAGGCTGAATATAGATGAATGAAATCCAGCCACTGCATTTTATATTCAAATGTAGTCAGACTTGAGAACAAAACCAAAAACAGCCAGATCTTAAGACCCAGAACTAGCACAGTACCATTTCTATTGTATTTTATTGGTTAAATCAAGTCCTAGCTTCAGCCTAAATGAAAAAAGAGATAAATATACACATTTGTTAATAATAGCCTATTGCCTCATTTACTTAGTGTGGTGTCTCAAGAGAATAGAGGTGGTCTTCTATTCTAGCCCTCCGGGTAACTGAGGAAGACAGACTCTAGGCAGCACTAAGCACAGACTTCAGTCATCAGATCATCATCTGCTACTCCACATGCTCTCCCCTTCACCATAGTCTCACTGAATCAATTCCTCTTGATTTACAAACTCTCTTTCCATTCCACATGTATATATTGCACAATCATGGTCACTATGCACTATGCTGTGGTCTGGGAACTCCAGAATGAATAGCAGCAATTCATGTCCTTGAGGAGTTCATAATGCAGCCAACAAGGAAGTGCAGGTGTTAAAACCTAACTTCCCAACTGACATGAGATAACCTCACAAACCAAATAAAAAACTGAGATGTTAGTCATAATAGCTATTTGACCTAACAGGCTGATCTCTTGGTCGCAAGAGATTATCTGATTAGTTTAAGGCATAATTTTTGTAAGGGCATAAGGCCATTACCAGGCTGTGGCTTTATTACTTAAATAAATATTTTTTACATTCTGAAACTAAACTAACTGTCTTTGACCTGTAGGACCTAGTACATTTGCCTTATTTGTAATAGGTGCCAAAAACATTTATTTTTTAGTTGAATTGGATTAATTAGTAATTTTTAATGTCCAATAAATGTTGTTTTCTACATGATACTTAGAAGATTACTATTAAAAAATATCTAATAAACTTCCAAAAACTTGTAGATACACATCCATATATACATATATGAAGTAGCTATTAGTCCTAAATTATTTTAGTTTGCTTTTAGCTAATTGCATTTTTTAAAGTTCCCGGACATTTCAAGAAGCAAATAGGCACCACTTAAACTCCATAGCTAATCACTTTTAATTCTTCCAGCAGTCATTTTGATAATATCAGACATAATGAAATCACTTACCAGGATCTAATTCCCCCTATGCAAAATAGACCATTTAATTCAGTTTGGAATCCCTGCCAGAGCTCTCAAGGCTGCTCTTTCTATAGTGTCATTACTGAAGGAATTAATTTTTTATAATAAATTCTTATATAAGTAAATCTCACACAATAACGCAGAATCCCAGGTAGTTTTTCCCTGCCGTTGTCATGAGGTGTTATCATACTCCATGCTAAATGAGTAAATAAGAAGCTACCAGTTTCTGAACTACACCAGGTATACTATTGGGGGTGACTCCTGGATCCCTGCTAATCTGTCATTACAATAAGGATTTAAATTAAATTAAATCATATTAAATAAGATATGAAGAAACTGAGAGCAAAACTGTAATTATCTTTCATATAAAGATTGGAACACACTTTTTTAAGGCATGATTTTTCTTCTGGATTATCTGGCATCAAGGTCCTTTGTGTGGTTTTAATCAACAATTTGGATACTCAAGAGTGTTACACCATTTTCACTCTTTAGAGTGACATGAGCTTGGTTAATGGAAGAAAGATGAACCCCTGAGGATCCTCAACTAAAAGCATTACTTACTGGAGAAATCAGTCTTCTGTTTGGGTTGGTGAAAATCAGCAAAGAAAGTTGCTGAGTGGCCAGGAAATGAAAGGGGAGTTGACGAAAGGAAAATGGGAAGGGAATGAGTCAAAGGCATCTCCATTGCCTTGACCATTCTTATTCACAATGGTATCCTTTCTCTTCTCGAACTTCCCCCTTTCACACAGAGCCTGACAGCCTAAAATTGCAGGGAGAGGAGTAGTGGTACCATTAATATCTAAAAAAAAAAGAAATACTCAGCCCATCCCCAAATTAGTAAGTATTCTGTCTTTCAGCATAATACTTGGAAAATAGAATACATGGTATGAAAAATAGTATTGCCTTAAATATCTAAAAAGAAAAATAGAACAAATTGTCATCTTAAAGTTACTGTGAAAGTGTGTTTTATTCATTCCACTTTCCTGTCTTGGTACATCTACATCCATACAAATGGACTCTTGCTATACCAGTCACTAGTCATGTTAGAATCTTTGGAACAAATTAATAGACAAAGTTTCAGGCTGAACTTTCTTGCATATTTTTGTTTTTGTTGTCTAAGTCCATCAGACCTGTGTTTCATTAACTGCTTGTCATGTTTTGATATTTGGATCAGGAATTGATCAATAGTTGGAAAAATTTAATAAAAGGAGCTCATTTCTGGAGAAAGGAGCTGGTTGCCATGCCAACTATCGATCTTCCCTGATGGAAGCTCAGCAGTCAGTCACAAAATGGGCCCTGTTAGGCAGACCTTACTGTCTGTCCATAGTAAATCACTGAGTTGCCAACCTTAAGTGAGTTCCTATAAATGACTTCAGGTTCACAGTAGAGAGAAATGCTACACATGTTTGCAGGAAAGATGCTTTGTGTTTAAACAGGACATATCAATTCCATTGAGTACCTGAGAATCTTGTCATAAAACTGGTATGGAATGCAACATTATTGAAATACAGCATTGCATTCTACTTTGTGGCATACTTAGCATATTATACCCACAGGGAGAGAATGAGCAGCTTAATCTACTTATTACTGCTTGATGTTTATGAAGTGTAAATGTGAAGAAATCTGTTTACTCAGTATCATTATGTACTCCCTTCCTAGGTGTGAGAAAGATTAATAGTGCCTTTATCAAAGAGACATCTGGGTCTGTAGTGCGTTCTATAACATAGAGGCCAGCGGGGGAAAAGAGAGAGAATAATAATCAAAGAACTCTTTGAACTTTTGAAACTCTGAAAACTCCTTTAAAGTTAAGAAACCATCAGAATATTTGAAAATGTCAGACTCTAATTTGAGGAATTCCATTTGCTTTTATAGAAATTAAGACATCTTTAAATACAAAAATTACATTTTACTATACTGTTACCAAGTGAATATTTATTATTTGTTCAAAAAATGCTTATTTGAGTGTCTATAATATAGAAGGCAAAGCTCATGAGTGTAACTGCCACATGTTGAACATGTTTTTGGAATCATACTGCTCTACATATTGAGAAGAGAGGTAAAGTTGTGTTGTTTAAACCTTGTTCAGCAATCTTTAAGCCTTGTGGGCATGATGGGAAAACTGAATATCCACATGCAAAAGACTAAAATTGGACTCTTACTTTAAACCATATATGAAAATGAACTCATAGTGGATCAAAAACCTAAATGTGAGATATAAAACTATAGCACATGGAAGAATTCATTGGAGAAAATCTTCATGACATTTGATTTGACAATGACTTCATGGATGTGACATAAAAGCATATGCAAAAATGGTAAATTAGATTTTTTAAAAATTAGAACTTTTGTATATTAAAGAATGCTAACAAGAAAACAAAAAGATAACCTACTGAATGGAAGAAAATATCTGCGAAACTGTCTGATCAGGCATTAATATTCAAAATATATAAGAAACTCCTATAATTCAACAACAAAAAACAGACAACTTAATTCAAAAATGGGCAAATAATTGTATAGATATATTTTCAAATAAATATACAAATGGTCAATAAGCATATGAAAAGATGTTCATCATTACTCATTAGGGAAGTACAAATTGAAACTATAATATGATACCACTTTATACCTCCTAGGATGGCTATAATATAAAAAAGTGTTAGTTAGGATGTAAAGAAACTAGAATTCTCATGTGTTGCTGGTGGAAATGTTAAATGGTGCAGCCACTGTAGAAAACAGTGTCAGTTACTCAAGGTTAAACATAAAACTACCATATAACCTAGAAATTTCCCTCCAAAAGAATTGAAATTAGGAGAGGAGACAAAATGGCAGCAGAATAAGCAGACTGGTTCTGAGCCTTATCCTGGAGGAGATAGAAGGAACAATGAAATCGAATAACATCCACCCAGAATTGACGAAGTAGACACAACTGGTGAGACAAATTGCAGCTGAGAAGGGCAGAGGATGCCTGGAGAATGGTAAAATCAGGGGTTTGGGCTGGAGAGAATTATGAGAACTCCAAGCCCAGAGGGTCAGACGGAAGCAACAGGGCACCAAGGCCACATCCTTTAGGAACAGGCATAACATCTGACTGTGGTAAGGAAATATGCAAGGCTGCTGATGGCAGGGGATTCTATATCTCAGCCCACAGCCATGAGAGGCTGCACCCAGAGGGGGCAGCCTGAACAACTGCCCAAGCCATGCGGTGCCAGGAGAAGAGAAACTCACAGTGGTGCAGCTCTTTCCCCACTTTTTGGTCTTTGCTTTTATTCACTAAACCCAGTTCATAGGACTTTTCAAATATAAGCACTCACCATGGCTGAGGTACAGGTGGAGGTGTGAACTTGTGGAGTCTGGGGAGAGGCTGGGGAGAAGAGCAGGTTGGGAAGAGGTGGCTAGGAGTCTAGCACTGGGAAATACCTGACACTCCAGACCTAAGCAGCCATTTTCTCCTGAAGAGTTAGTCCCTCTGTGCAGTCTCCAGACAACCAATATAGCCACACCCAGACTACACCCTAAGGGTTACAAAGGACACAAAAAAAAAATCTGAACAGGCCCTGAGAACCCTCAGGAACTGGCCTGAAGAGAGGCTGTTCAGTCCCTGAAAATTATACGGCAAGCTCCCCAACTATAACCCTGTCAGAAACAGCTGCTTGAGAGATTAAGATTGATAGTGAGCAGACAATTTAAGTGGGCAGATTGGTCCCTCTTGCTGGCAATCAAGGTGGTGGAGATAGACACAAACAGGGGAGTGGTGGATCACTTGGAACTTCAACACAGTACTGACTAGCTAATAGGAAACTGAGAAGTGGCAGACAATACAGAAGAGTAGAATTTTAAATCAGCCCCAATGGGGTATTAAAACTTGGCGAAAATGAATGACACTTTACTTTTTCATTTTTATTTCATTTTATTATTATTTTATTAGCTCTTTTTTTCTTTTCTCTTTATTATCTTTTTGTTTGTTTCTTTATTTTTATTTCTTTTCACATTATTTTTTCATCATTCTATTTTTATTTTTTATTATTTTATCCTATTGTTTATTTTTTCTCTTTCTCTTTATCTTTCTCTTTCACTTTCTCTTTCTTCTTATCCATTCATCCTCTTTCTACTTCCTCTATACTGAACTGAGGTCTTCCCCATATTCATCCAATTCCTTAACATTACTTTCTCTATATAAGCTTGGCCTCTACAGATTCTGCCCCCACCTTCTTTTCTGGAATTTGGTGTTTGCATTTTTTGGTTTATCTGTTTGTTTTGTGGTGTTTTCTCTATGTATATTTTTTCCTTTTTCTTTCTTTTTCTTTTTTTTCTTTTCTCTCTTACCATTGTTTTCTCTCCTCGATATAATCTATGCTCTCTTTTCCCTCCCCTAATTCTCTTTTCTCTGGTGGTTACTTGGGGTTATCAGTATCATGAGTACATTCGTGTTTTGTTCCCTTTGTTTTATGTCTTGTTGAGTTGCATTTTGTCCTGTTTGATCAATGTGATAGAGAGTGAGCCACATAACCAGACACCTGGAGAGGAGACTCCATCAACAAATGGGTCAATAATACTCCAGACTCAACTATAGAAGCAAGAAGATGGCAGCAGTGATGGAATGAGGGTGAGTGAGTAAGCAAAAGGTGAATGTGTGTTCATGTGGGGTGTTTCTTTATGTGAGTGAGTAACAGTTAGATCCTGCAGGATCTTTGGTGGCTGGTGGACCAGGATCACCTAGCCAGACAGCCTCTGCTACCATTGCAAACAGTCCCGGGGTGGCCAGCTCTACCACAGAGGCCACGCTATTTTGAAGGGGAGAGCTGTAGTGACCAGGAGACCAGCCTCACCTCCACCCAGGGTGCACTCAGACACCACACGGGACTCTATAGCCATCCCCACCAGAGACCTGCTGCCTGGGCTAAGCTCCCACAGACACTGAGACTCCAGCAATCCCGGCCATGGGCTCCTGTGAGATCTGAACCATGCTCCCCTCTGGCCATCCCAATGCTTTAGCTCAGGGCACAATGACCACATGAGCAACAGCTGCGTGAACAGCCCACCACTGTCTGAGGAGCAGCAGATGCACAAGCAGTCCTCCCCCATCCAAACAGCAGCAGTCACAGGAGCAGCCCACTCTGATATTAGCAGCAGAAGCCATGAGCAGCTGGCCCCCATCTTAAGTGCAGCACCTGGGCATAGCCCACATCCAAGGAGCAGCTGTCACATGAGCTGCCCGCCCCCACCAGCTGGAGAAGCCACCACTGCTCTGAGGAGCTGCACAACCAACACCTACCTGAGGAGCCACCTCCAAAGGAGGAGCAGCCCCTGCAAGATTCGACACCTAGGTCCTTCGGTGAGAGCAAAATTTAGGAGACAAAGAAACACCCAAAGGAAATAAAAGAAGAATCTCCAGAAAATGAGCTAAGTGAAATAGAGGCATGCAATATGTCAGAAAAAGAATTCAGAATAAAGGCCATACAATTCATAAACTGGATAGATGGAAAAATCAACAAATTATGTTAAGAATCAAAATGAAATAAAGAGTGATATAGCTACAACAAAAAACACTATAGAAAGTTTCAAAAGTAGACTATGACAAGTGGAGGACTGAATTAGCAAATTAAAAGCCAGGGAAGCAAAACACACTCAAACTTCACTGCAATTGGAGAAAAAAAAATTAAAGACAGGAGGAGAGCCTAAGGGAGCTTTGGAACAAAATAAAATGAAGCAACATATGCATAATAGGGATGCCAGAAGGACAAGAAAAGGAACAAGGGTCAGAAAACCTACTTGAAGAAATAATGTCAGAAAACTTCGTTGATTTTTGAAGAAAAAAGCCACACAAACACAGAAAGTCCCAAACAAGATGAACTAGAAAAGACCCTCACCAAGACACATCGCAATTATGAAGGCAAATGTTCAGAACAAAGAGAGAATCTCAAAGGCCGCAAGAGGGAAACAGAAAGTTACATACAATTAGATTATCAAATAATTTCTCAACAGAAACACATCAGGCCAGAAAGGAATGGAAGGAAGTTTACAAAATGATGCAAAGCAAGGGAATGAATCCCAGAATGCTCTTACCAGCAAGGCTATCATTCAAAACTGAAGGGGAAATAAGGAGCTTCACAGATGACAAAAAAAAGGCTAAGGGAGTTTATCACTACCAAGCCAGGATGCAAGAAATACTGAAGGGACTGTGCAAAAAGAAGAAATAAAAAGGGAAGAAGGAACACAGGCACAAAAAATAAAAATGGCTACAAACAAGTACCTATCAATAATAACTTTAGAGGGAACCAAGATAGCAGCATAGGGTAAATGCCTGTACTTGCTGCCTCTCACTACCACATTAAAATTACAACTAAAATATGGAGCAACTATCATCCAGAACAGCAGGAAAGCTGGAAGTACTACAACTAGAAAGGTAAAGAATAAAGTGCATTGAGACTGGTAGGAGGTGTGCAGGCATGGAATGAACTGGTCTGACACACTGGTGTGTCGCTTTTTTAAATAGGAGGGAGATCATCTCTTTGGAGGCCACCTGGAGGAGCAAGGAGTCCCAGCCCCACACCAGTCCCCCAGCACAGGATCACAGAGCTGGGGAAAGAAGTCCCTATGGGCAATAAGAACTATTGACTGTAAAAAAAAGTGCAGATTGGGTCTGCTTCTCTTAAAAAGCCAGCACCACAAACTGAATTTACAATCTCTGGCTTGCTTGGACCTTCAGTGCTGGGCTAGGTCCTGGGAGACCTAGACACATATGGGGATAAACCACCTGTCATTGGGGCAGGAACATGGGAATGGATTTTTTCCAGACAGAGATGCTCGCAGGGATCATTGTTCCCATGATAGTACCTCATCCCTGGTGCAGGGTTGACTGGCAGCCATTGCTGTTTGCTCCACTATGGAGATTATCTGAGACCCCAACACATCCAATTTACAACTCTACCCAAGCTGTGCCTTTTGCATAAGAATGGCCTGTCTTTTCTCAGCCCAAAACCTGTCAAATAAGCTGCAGCTCAGTCAGAGAGCCCCAATGCCACCAATAAAAGGCCCAGGGCCAACACCAGCACCAACCTGCCATGCTGGGCACTCACAAACCTGATACAAAGAGGAAGAATCTGCAGATCTCTCTGTAACACCTGTTAGGTGGCCCCAGGCAGTGGCTGACTTTGCACCTCCTTGGAGATCCAAGAGCCAGTGTACCCAGTGGTTAGTGTGAAATCATACCAGATTACAATTCTTCACAACCATAAGTGACATACCAAAGGGGCAGACTCAGTGAGCACCAAAGCCCCACTGAAGCAAGTCCTGCCCCAAAAGGGTGTCTCCTTCCTGCACAGCAGCTCTTCCATTGTAGACATAGCTGGTCCTCACAGCCAATTGGCCTGGAGGTCAATTGCTCCCAGTGATACAAACAGCAATCAAGGCTCAACTACAACAAGATTGTGTACACAGCTCACAAAGGGGTGCACCAAGAGTGTCCACCTCAGGTGATTGGGTGGCTGAGCCACTGGGCCCTATAGGACACTTACTACACAAGACCACTCTATCAACTCAAGGAGACTTAGCAGGTACCCAATACATAGATGCAAACACAGGGAAGCAGCCAAAATTTGGAGACAAAGAAACATGCCAGAAATGAAAAAAATGGAAGAAAGCAAACTAGTAGATATAGAGTTCAAAACTAAAGTAATGAGGTTACTAAGAAATTTTCTAGGAAGCTCTGAGGAACTTAGTGAGACTTTCAAGTATCTTAGTGAGAATGCAAAAAAAGAAATGGAAAAGGACCAGTCAGAAATTAAGCATACACTGACTGAAATAATGAATAATACACAGAAATTCAACAGTAGACTAGAGGATCACAAGAATCAAGTCAATGATTTGAAATATGAGGAAGCAAAAAACACTGAACCAGAAACACAAAAACAAAAAAGACTCCAAAAATATGGAGATAGTATAAGGAGCCTAGGGGACAATTTCAACCATACCAACATCTGAATTATGGGAGTGCCAGAAGAAGAGAGAGAGCAATATATTGAAAATGTATTTGAAGAAATAGTGACAGAAAACTTCCCCTACCTGGTGAAAGAAATGGACTTACAAGTCCAGGAAGCACAGAGAGTCCCAACCAAGAGCATCCCAAAGAGGAACACACCAAGACACATAATAATTAAAATGCCAAGGACAAAAGACAAAGACAGAATCTTAAAAGTACCAAGAAAAACAAACAGTTACCTACAAGAGTGTATCGATACAACTGTCAGCTGATTTCTCAACATAAACTATGCAGGTTCAAAGGAAGTGACAAGAAATACCATATTTTCCGGGGTATAAGATGACTTTTTAACTCAGGAAATCTTCTCAAAAGTCGGGTGTAGTCAATGGAGCCAGACAGAAATTGCAAGTGTCTCCGGTCGGCTCCTTTTTGTGCCACATATGGTCTCCGTCTGGACTTTTTAACCCAGGAAAATCTTTTCAAAAGTTGGGGGTTGTTTTATACACCCAGTCATCTTATACACCGGAAAATACGGTATTTAAAGTTATGAATAACAAGATCCTACAACCAAGATTACTCTACCCAACAAAGCTATAATTTAGAATTGAAGTTCAGATAAAGAGCTTCACAGACAAGAAAAAGCTCAAGGAGTTCATCACCACCAAATCAGTATTATATGAAATGATGAAGGATATGCTTTAAGAAGAGGAAGAAGAAAAAGGTAAAGATAAAAAAAATTATAATCAACAAAGTGACAACAAATACATATCTATCAACAAGTAAATCAAATGAATAAAAAAAATTTGATGAAGAGAAGAAACTGATGAATGGTATAGAATCAGGGGCATGGAAATGGAACAGACTAACAATTCTCAAAGGAAGGGGGTGTGGGGAAATGCGGGAAGAGATTAGACAAAGATCTTATATGCATATATGCAGTACCTATAGACACAGACAAAAGGGTCGCAAGGGCCTGGGGTGGGGTAGAAACTGGGTGGATGGGAGCTATGGGGGGAGAAAAGAGGGACATCTGTAATAATCTGAACAATAAAGATTAAACATAATAATAACTTTAAATATATACAGACTACATTCGCCAATCAAAAAACATCAACTGGCTGAATGGAAAGAAAACAATACCCACATATATGCTGTTTACAAGAGACCCACCCCAGAAAAAGAAACTCACACAGACTGAAAGTGAAAGGATGGAAAAATATCTTTCAGGCAAATGGGGTAGCAATACTTATATCTGACAAAATAGAGCTCAAAGTGAAGGCCATAAGAAAAGATAAGGAAGGCCATTTCATAATACTAAATGGATCGATATAACAAGAGGATATAAATCTGGTAAACATATATGCACCCAATGCAGGAGCACCCAAATACGTAAAACAAAAACAAGCAAACAAAAAAAACTCCTGGAAAATATCAAGGGAGAGATCGACAGCAATACAATCATAGTAGGGGACTTTGATACCCCACTGACATCACTGGATAAATCCTTTAGACAAAAATAATCAGCAAAGAAACAGCAATCCTAAATGACTCACTAGATCAGATGGAATTAATTAACATCTTCAGAACATTTCACCCCAAAGCCAAGGAATATATATTCTTCTCAAGTGCATATGGTACATTTTCAAAGATAGACTACATTATTGGGTCAAAGGCAAAGTCTCTTCAAATTCAATAAGATTTAAATCATATCAAGCATCTTCTCAGACCACAATAGCATGATATTAGAAATCAATGACAATAAAAACAATCAAAAAATTCAAACAGTTGGAAGCTGAATGCATGCTATTATATAAAGACTGGGTTACCAAAGAGATCAAAGAAGAAATTAAAAACATATTTGAATTGAATGACAATGAAAACACAACATTCCAAAATCTATAGGACACAGTGAAAGCAGTCCTGAGAGGGAACTTTATATCTCTACAAGCCCACCTTAAAAAACAAGAAGAAATGGTAATAAATTATCTAACTCTACAACTCAAAGAATTAGAAAGAGAGCAATAAGAAAAGCTCAGAGTGAGCAGAAGGAAGGAGATAATAAAGATCAGAGCAGAAATAAATGACACAGAGACCAAAAAACAGTACAAAAGGTCAATGAAAACAAGAGCTGGTTCTTTGAAAGCATGAAAAGATTGATGAATCTTTATTCAGGCTCACCAAGAAGCAAAGAGAGAGTACTCACATAAACAATATCAGAAATAAAAGAGGCAAAATAACAACAGACCCTACAGAAATACAAATAATTGTAAAACAAACAAAAAACTATGAAAGACTCTATTCCAACAAACTATACAACCTAGAGGAAATGTACACATTCCTAGAAAAATGCAACCTTACAAAACTCAATCAGGAAGAATCTAAAAATCTCAATAGGCTGATAACTATGGAGAAAATTGAAGCAGTCACCAAAAATCTTCCAACAAATAAAAGCCTGGGGCCAGATGGCTCCACAGGGGAATTTTACCAAACATTCAAAGAAGAACTAAAACCTATTTTCCTCTGAATATTCCAAAAAATTACAGAGGAAGGAATACTTCCAAGCTCATTCTATGAAGCCAGCATTATCCTAATACCAAAATCAGATAAAAACAACAAAAACAAATAGAATTATAAGCCAGTATCCCTCTGACCATAGATGCCAAAATCTCCAATCAAATTCTAGCAAATCGGATCCAGAAAGATCCGATTACATCAGAAAGATCATGCACTATGACCAAGTAAAATTTAATCTGGGGATAAATGTGATACATCATATAAACAAATTGAGAAATAATAACCACATAAGTCATATCAATCGATACAGAAAAAGCATTTGACAAAATCCAACAATTTTTTAAAAACTTTATTGTTCAGATTATTAGTTGTTCCTTTTCCTCCCCCCATAGCTCTCCTCCTCCCAGTTCCCACTCCACCCTCTGCCCTAACCCCACAACTGTCCTCATCCATAGGTGAACGATTTTTGTCCAGTCTCTTCTCGCACCCCCAACACCCTTTTGCTCCCAAGAATTGTCAGTCCACTCCCTTTCTATGCCATGATTCTATTCTATTCACCAGTTTATACTATTCATCAGATTTTTTATTCACTTGATTTTTAGATTCACTTGTTGATAGATATGTATTCGTTTTTCATAATTTTTATCTTTACATTTTCTTCTTCTTCCTCTTCTCAAAGGATATCTTTCAGCATTTCATATAATACTGGTTTGGTGGTGATGAACTCTTTTAGCTTTTTCTTGTCTGTGAAACTCTTTATCTGACCATTCTACATGATAGCTTTGCTGGGTAAAGTAATCTTGGTTGTAGGTTCTTGCTATTCATCACTTTGAATATTTCTTGCCACTCCCTTCTGGCCTACATAGTCTCAGTTGAGAAATCAGCTGACAGTCATATGGGTGCTCCCTTGTAGGTAACTAACTGTTTTTCTCTTGCTGCTTTTAAGATTCCCTCTTTGTCTTTTGCCCTTGGTATTTTAATTATGATGTGTCTTGGTGTGGTCCTCTTTGGATTCCTTTTGTTTGGGACTCTCTGTGCGGAACTGTAAGTCCATTTCTTTCACCAGGTAGGAGAAGTTTTCTGTCGTTATTTCTTCAAATAGGTTTTCAATATCTTGCTCTCTCTCTTCTTCTAGCACCCCTATAATTCGGATATTGGTATGCTTGAAGTTATCCCAGAGGCTCCTTACACTGTCTTCATATTTCTGGATTCTTTTTTCTTTTCCAGTTGGGTGTATTTTGCATCTTCATATTTCAAATATTTGAACTGATTCTTGCAATCCTCTAATCTGCTGTTGGATCTCTGTATATTATTCTTTCTTTCAGTCAGTGTATGCTTAATTTCTAGCTAGTCCTTTTTCATATCCTCGAGGGTCTCACTAAATTTATCTGCAGTTTCTGGAAAATTCTTGAAAAACCTTATAACCATGGTTTTGAACTCTATATCCAATCGTTTCCTTTCCTCCATTTCTGTCATTTGTGACCTATTTCTTTGTCTCTGCATTTTGGCTGTTTCCCTGCATTGATAGAGTGGCTTCCTGTGCTAGGTGTTCTATATGACCTAGTGGCTCAGCCTCCCCAATTACCTGAGGTGGATACTCTTGGTGCACCCCTTTGTATGCTTTGTGCACAGTCTTGTTGTAGTTAAGCTTTGATTGTTGTTGGTATCACTGGGAGGAATTGATCTCCAGGCCACTTGGTTGTGAGAATCAACTGTGTCTATGGTGGGAGAACTTCTATGCTGGAGACACCCTTATGGGGCAAGGCTCACTGAGTCTGCCCCTGAGTGTGTCCCTTATGGATCTGAGGAGTTGTAATCTGCACGGTCCCACTCTGACCTCTGGGTACACTGGCTCTTGGATCTCTAAGGAGGTGCTAATTTAGCCTCTGCCTGAGGCTACCCCACAGGATCTACAGAGAGATCTGCAGATACCTCTTCTTTGTTTGGGGTTTGGATATGCCCAGATGAGGCCCAGCTGTGAAGCAATGCAAGCTGCTGTGGGCCTTCTTTTAGATGTTCTGGGTCTGTATGACCCAGCTGCAGTTTGTTAGGTAATTTTAGATTGCAAAGGACCAGGCCTTTTATATGCAAAAGCCTCTGCACACAGCTTAGGTGGGGCAGGGTCTCGGGGAATCAACAGGGCAGAGCAAACAGCTATGCCTAATCCTCAGCCCAGCCCTAAGAGTGAGCAGCTGGGGCAAGTGCTTCCCAGCCCAAGCTGCAGAGGAGGTGGACCTGGGAAACACCTGCGACCGGGTTAGCCAGAATCCGGCTGGGAGAAGGTGAACTCGGGACTTGGGGAGGGTCAGTGAACCAGACCCCAGCACCTGAGGCCCCAGAGAGCCCAGGCGCGGGCGCGCGGCCGCGTCCCTGGGGACGGGCGCAGTGGAGGAGGCGTCCGGGGAACTGCGTCGCTGGGGGACTCTGGATACGGGTTCACAACCAGGATAGGGCGGGGGAGTGTGGGCAGAGGAGAGGCTGCCCCACTCGGACTGGATTCCACCGTGGGGCTAGCAGTCAGAGAGGAATTGGGTGTTCCAACGGAGAGGCGTGTACCCGTGCCATCCCGCCTCCCTCCATAGCCGGCAGCTCAGCACGCG
>PVJC01013174.1:0-38464 GCA_004026665.1 Murina feae
CGGCCCCCCTGCCTCCACCCCGCCCCCTCCCCACCTCTGCCTCTCACAGGCCTCTCCTGCATCCATTCCCCTTTCCTGTAAGGCCTGGGCCTACATCACTGAGTCAGTACCCAACCTAACCCAGTGTGACCTCATCTTAGCTTGATGATATCTTATTTCCAAATGAGTCACACTCACAGATCCGGGAGGACGGGGATTTGGGGGGCTCACTGAAGCCCAGCACCGAGGCCCAGTTCAAAGCCTGCCTCCTGCAGGCAGCTGTCCCTGGACTGGAGTCACCACCTGTCCCTGTGCCTGCACCCCCCTCCCCCCGCATCGCAGTGACGATGGGCTGACACAGGGCTTGTGCAGCCTTTTCCCTCCTGCGGCTGCCTCTGGGCTCCCAGCCGGGCGGGCTTCAGCCCTGCTCTGCAGTGTCCCGAGGAGACAGTCCCCCAGTCGGTGCTCACACGCAGCTGGGTCTCCCTCATCCAGGCAGGTCCTCACCACAGAGACCAGAGACCGGCGCTGGGACGGAATTCAGGTTTCACAGGATGAGCCAGAGGAGGATGGCCGTGTTCCCGGGCGCAGCATCGTTTCCTAAACCGCATCTCAAGACACAATCTACTCAGGCTCTGCAAACTGTTACACTCTGTCCTCAATGCCCTCTAACCACAGCTATGTCTCCCACAGGAGTCAACCCGCCAGGCTACAAACCAGGCCAAGTATGGCAGATGGACGTGACCCACATTTCACCTTTGGAAAACAAGCTTGTGTTCATGTTTCTTTTGACACTTTTTCTGGTTTTACTTTTGCAATCCCTCGTACAGGTGAAGCTGCTAAACATGTTATGCTCACTGTTTACAAGCGTTTACCATCCTAGGCATCCCCCACACCATTAAAACCGACAATGGTCCTGCCTGTACAAGTGCAGCGTTCCAGAAGTTTTGTGCTACTTTTCAAATCCAGCATAAAGCAGACATCCCATACAACCCTCAAGGGCAGGGAATAGTTGAGCGAGCTCATCAAACCTTGCAAAGGCAAATTGAAAAAATAAAGAAGGGGAAATATGTAGATACCCCTGCTAACATACTTAACAGAGCTTTTAATTCCCTTCAGTTTTTAAATGGTGATGCCCAGGGCAAAACCGCAGCAGAATGACAGTGGTCCTCACTGTCCAGATCCCACCCTTGGGTACAGTAGAAAGACTTACTTACAGGACAATGGCATGGCCCCGACCCTGTTCTGATATGGGCTCGGGGGGTCTGTTTGTGTATTTCCTTAAGGAGACTCTGAGCCCCATTGGATCCCCAGCTGCTATGTCCGGCTCTTTCAAAGTCAAAGTGGTGAAACAAGAACTCACTCCACCCTTCAAGAGGCTACGGATTGATCCACTAGCTCTTGTGCCGCCACCGCCACCATGGAGATCACGGGCAACTCAGAGAGCATCTCCACCAACTTGGGGACAGTTGAAGAAACTGACAGCGGAGACCGAGGCTGTGATCGTTTGCCAAGGGCACAATGAACTGCTGAGACTTTGTTTCTTGCCATGCTGTCAATTGTGGCGTTGGAATTGAGTTCGCAACCACCTGTTAGGAGTTTGGGATCAGACTAACTTTATTTTGAATGTTAGTAGATTACACGGTAAGATTCAAGCTATTAATAATGCAGGTTCTGCTCTGTTACCCCTTAGCAAAGTAGCAAAGAATATTTTTAATGAACAATGTCATTATAATTTTTGATATTTTATAACAGCATATTGTACAATTATTTCAAACAAACTTACAAACTAATGTTTTGATTAGCAATAATATAAAAAGGACATGAAAGGATCTAATCCCTTCACTGTGTGGAGGGCCCCTTGGGAAGGCACTTGGGCATTCTATCTTGGCTCCTCTTGCCCTTTTGCCAAGAGGGGCCCTTTTCTTACAATCCAATTGCCCACAGCTGTTGCCTGAGCTTTAGGTTGAAGCCTGGTAGTGGCTGGTACCATGGATCTGTCTCTCACCCAATGTATAAACTGGGCCCTCTCTGGAGAAGAAACCTGGGTTCCCTAAGATCTGTGATCAGTGCCGGGGCCCCCAGCAGTGGCCAAGGTGGAATCCCAAGGCAGGTGCTGGGTGTGGAGGCCACAGAGGCATAGACTATCAAGGAGACAGAAACAAAGCTCACATTACCCTGCTTGGCCCCGGAGGATGGCTATTTAGCCAGAGATGGGTAAGATTCCTCAAGGGAGGAACAACCTAAGACAGGCACAGTCACAGAGGAGCCATCAGGAGAGAACTTAAGGGTCAACAGAGGTGAGGCATAGACCTTCACCCCCTCATACTTGCAGGGGCCTGAATCCTAGCCCCTTCCAAGGGAGGTCTCCTGCTCTGTGGCTGCTTCACTTCCCACGCCCAGTTCAGATTGGGACCCAGGTAACAGAGTCTTGGTCCAACTCGGATTGGGCCTTAGGTAACAGAAACTTGACCAACAGCTCTGCCCTATAGCTAAATCCAGCCTAGCATCAGGAATGCTCAGGGCCTACGTAAGAATACAAACAATCCTTTCTACTAATATTTACAGGATAAACTAAAATTGTTATTAAAGCATTAAATTTGCATATTAAATTTGACAGTATAATAGTAATCAAGTTTTCAGGCTAATTTAATTGGCTAATTGATATAAATAAATAAATAAATAAATAAATAAATAAATAAATAGAAGGGGGATCTGTTGGAGACCAGGTATAAGCTGACATGGTCCTTGCACCTGAAGGGACTGATAAGACACAGTCCTCTACCACTCAATTTTCCTAGGCTTGTTTGGATGGTGATTATCAGTAGAATGAGAGCAACCTTTCGTGGCTTTACCAAGAAGTCTGTAACTATTTACTGAGATATGCTGTACTGAGAACTTTCTGCCCTGTCTCTCCCTTAGAGGTTAAGAAGAACAAAGAATACATTTCTTTTGATAGACCTCATATTCAGTGTTTGTGTATAAAAGGCATTACACAGTTAATAAGGCTGCTGCAGTTGGTCAACGACTTGCAGACTTCCCGATCCCACTTTCTTGTCTTTCTTTTCTTAATTCCCACCTCCTTACCTCAGCCCAGTTTATCTGTCAGGCTGACAATGAACAATCCAAAGAGGTGAAACACTTGCATGCTGAAAACTAGAAAACATTGGAAATTAAAGGAATTATGGATTGGAAAGCTTGATATTGATAATACTACCCTATAAAAATCCCAATTTTTTGTAGATATGAAAGAGCTGCTCCTATAATTCATATGGAATTGCAAGAGATTATGAATATCCAAAATAATGTTGAAAAATAAGAGAAAAATTGGAGGGCTCACACTTCCTGCTTTCAAATTAACCACAGAGCTACAGTCAACTCAGTGTATTGCTAGCATGTGGGTAAACATATCTACCTATATAAAAGCCTAAGTGAGTGAATGATCAGTTGACTGGTTGCTATGACATGCATTGACCACTAGGGGGCAGACGCTCAATGCAGGAGCTGCCCCCTTCTGGTCAGTGCACTCCCTCAGCCAACCTCCCGCAGCCAGTCAACCTCCCTTGGTCCCTCCCCTTGGCCAGCCAGCCCCCCCCAACCCCATGGCCTGATCAGAACCTCCCATGGCTCCAATCAGCCCACATCGCCAGCCAGGATGAGGGACCCCTCCCATGCATGGATTCGTGCACCGGGCCTCTAACACATTAATGAAATGGATTGAGAGTCCATAAGTAAATCCATAATTACACGGTCGTTTTATATTTGACATGGATGCAAGATCATTCAATGTAGAAAGAATAGACTCTTCAACAGATGGTGCTGGGACAGCTAATAGCCACACGAGAGAATAAAGTTGGACCCTGACCTCACTGCTTGTAAAAATTAACTAAATGGATTAAACGCTTAGAAGAAGACCAAAGGGGAAAGCTTCGTACATTGGATCTGGTGAAGATTATGGGTGTGACACCAAAAGCACAGGCAGCAACAGACAACATAGGTAAACTGGGTTCCATACAAATAACACCATTCATGCACCAAAAGACACTGTCAACAGATAGGCAATGCACAGAATGGGAGGAGACATTCACAAAGCATCCAGAAATAAAGGCCCAGGGTCCAGAGTCTTAAAGAACTCATGACTCAACAACATAAGGGCAAATGACCCAATTTTAAGATGGTCAAAGGACTTGAATAGCCACTTGTCCGAAGAAGACATACAAATGGCCAGCAAGTGCGTGAAAAAATGTGTGACACCACCAGAGACACGCAAGCCGGCTGCGATGAGATGCCACTTCACATGCGCTAGGGTGACTATGATATTTTTAAGAGTAAAATGAATGTCCTGGCCGCTGTGCTCGGTGGACAAAGCATCAACCTGTGGACTGAAGGGTCCCTAACTTGATTCCGGTCAAGGGCACATGCCTGGGTTGTGAGCTGGATCCCCAGTAGGGGGCGTGCAGGAGGCAACCAATCAATGGTTCTCTCTCATCATTGATGTTTCTATCTCTCCCTCTTCCTTCCTCTTTGAAAGCAATATAAATTTTTTAAAAATCACTTTAGCTTAAAAGAAAAAGTAAGATAAGTGTTGGCAAAGATGTGGGGAAACTGGAACCCCCTTCCATTGTTGGTGGAAATGAAAAACGGTGCAGCCTCTATGAAAAAAGTTGGGGAGTTCCCCAAGAGTTAAACGTGGAGTTGCCATACAACCCCACAGTTGCACTGCTAGGAATATACCCCAAAGAACTGGGAAGAAACACTTCCCACAGATGTTCACAGCAGCATTCCGCAAGTGGCCAGGGGGTGGAAGCAGCCTGATGCCCGCTGACTGTGACAGAAGGAAAGAGGCTGGTTTATGCACACTGGGCTGCTCTCCGCGCGGGAGCTGTGATGTGCTGACATGTGCCACCGCGTGGACCAGCCTGGACAGCAGTGTGCTGAGGCGGGAAGCCAGCTGAAAGCTCGGACATTGTGTGGCTCCATTTTTATTTAGAGCCCAGAACAGGCGACAGAGACAGAAGCAAACCAGTGGCTGCTGGGGGTTGGGTGGAGAGGGCTGGGGCGTGACTGCTAAGTGGGTACAGGGCCTCCTTTTGAGGTGATGGGAATGTTCTGGATACAACAGGGGGAAGGTCATGTGATGAGAAGAGAGCCCCAGGTCTTTAATAATTCCGCACCTCACTAACCACAGGCCCTGGTCCGGCAGCTGACAGGCTGTAACAGATAAGACCCTCGCTGGGTCCAGGACTCAGGAAAGAAATGCATGTGGAGAACACACCAACGGTAGGGCCCGCTGTGACTCGGTGGCTGTGCCGGACCCTGACCCCCTCTGTGGTTTCTCTCAGGGACGCTGACCATCCTCCGGGCCAAGAGGCTAAGCTGTGTGTCCCATCACCAGTCAGCCCCCTTGTTAGCCCTCCCCTTTCCCTGTCACACTCGCCGCTGCACGTGGCTGTCTCTCCCGTGTGTGTGTGTGTGTGTGTGTGTGTGTGTGTGTGTGTGTGTGTAACCAGCCAGCTGGGAGGGGGTCAGAGCAGGACGCCGGCAGGATTGGGATAAACACTCAGATGGGATCCAATCCTGTCTCTGCTTAGTTTGGCTCAAGGAGTGGCAGGCGACCACAGACCCGTTGTGTCCAGTGTCACAATAGCAACTCTGCCAGGACCCAAGCGGGACTTCTTCCCGGGTGAGCACCGCGGCTCTCGGGGCTGCCTGCCCTGAGGGCTCCTGGGGCTGGAACGGGACCTTTGCTCATCTGCAGCGCTGCCAGGAGTTTTCCTGTGGAGCCCACGCTCGGCTCCAGCGCCCCGTTGCCTGCCTGAGGCGAATCAGGCCTTTCTGTGTGACACGACGAGGAACGAGCGTGTTTGTGTGGCACAGGCTTCTCTGTACGGCACGGGAAGCGTGCGCTGTGTGTGCCTTGGGAGGCATCTACCGCCTCTCGTCAGGGCGAGCCTGATCAGCTGCGGTGACAAGAGGCCTGCGGTGGGCCTTGGCATTGCTCCGTGGGGTGGATTTTTAAAACGCAGGACATTCTGAGGTGTCTGGCTGGACAGGCAAGGAGCATGGTGTGAAGCCCTTGTCTGTGGGTTGTGTGCGCCTGTAAATGTTGTACCTCGTGTCTCTGCTGATTGTTGCTGTGTGTCTGTTGTTTGGTTTAATTTGTTTAAAGATGGGCACATCCCACTTGTCTGGGGGACGCAGCTGCCTGTGGGAGGCCGAACCTGTGGCAGGGGGTGCAGGAAGTTCCCAGCAGCTGCCGAGAGTTCTTTAACTCGGGGACCCTCCCTGTGCTCCCTCTCAAGGCATCAGCCACCTGGAATGCTTAGCTGGTGAGAGGCCTTGTCTGTCTGTAACTAACTTTGGTCATACGTGTGCTTTGCTGGAATGCTTAGCTGGTGAGAGGCCATATCCGTCTGTAACTAACTTTGGTCATACGTGTGCTTTGCTGGAATGCTAAGCTGGTGAGAGGCCTTGTCTGTCTGTAATGTAACTTTGGTCATACGTGTGCTTTGCTGGAATGCTTAGCTGGTGAGAATTCTTGTCTGTAACTAACTTTGGTCATACGTGTGCTTTGCTTGCTCTCTTACCTTTTGGGACTTGGTTTGTTTTCATTGTTTATGAGCCTGGGAACGCTCTGTCTCTGCCGCTGGGCTGTGTGCCCCTTTGCCCTTGTGAAGGGCATTGGCTGTGCAGGCTGGTGAGACAAGAGTCTAAGGCCAGTGCCCAGTCCCTTCTTTTGAGAAGACGCATTTATTCGCTTTAGAGGTCGTTTTAGTTTCTGTCTTGAAATGGGATAAAATCTCCTCTTATATGCAAGATTTCATGTTGCTACAGCATAAGGATTCTACTGAGACAGAAAATGTGGGGAAGAATTCTCCTTCCCTATCCCACCCCTCAAGTCTTTTTCCTGGAGGGCTGGATGGGCAGAAGTGCCACAGAGCAGGCTGCAGAGGCAGCAGTGGGAGGAAACCACGAAGCCGCTGGAGGGCCGGCGCTCAGTCCTGGGAACGGCCTCTCCCTTCTCCTCAGCCTTCTGCCCAGCCTCCTAAAAGTTGACACAAAAGTTTGTGTAATCCCTGTCACAAAATTTGCCAACAAAATGCCTCGCGTAATAATTGACTTTAAAATCTTATAGAGTTGTTGCTCTAGCCAGTTTGTCTCAGTGGATAGAGCGTGGGCCTATGCACTGAAGGGGCCCAGGTTCAATTCCGGTCAAGGGCACATGCCCAGGTTGTGGGCTTGATCCCCAGTGGGTGCGGGGGGGTGGTGTGCAGGAGGCAACCAATCAATGATTCTCTCTCATCATTGATGTTTCTGTCTCTCCCTTCCTCTTTGAAATCAATAAAAAATACATTTAAACACAAACACACACACACAAACTCACCACTATTAAAATCTTATAGAATTATCTAATATAATAAAAGAGAAACATGCAAATTTGACCGTTACCACCAGCCAATCAGAGCGGCTGTATGCAAATTAACCCAGCCAAGATGGAGGCCAACAGCCATGGAGCTAGAGCAAACCAAAGGCTTCTGTTGCAGCTGCTTGCCTAGGCTGGCTGAGCCTCTGCTCACGGCCACGCCCACCAGCCAATCAGAGCGACTGTATGCAAATTAACCCAGCCAAGATGGAGGCTGGCAGGGCGGCTCTGCACTGGGAGCCTCCACGGCCGGCCGGCATAGCTGTGCCAGGTGTGTCAGCTCAGTGGGGGTGGGGGGGTCCGGCCTGGGGCCTCCTTGGGGTGTCCAGGAGCAGCTGTCCTGGGTCTGCTGCCTGGCTCCGCCCCCCGGGGGCCTCCACCAGGTGTGTGGGAGAGTGGGTCCTCCACGGGGCTTGCAGGAGCAGCCATCCTGTGACCACTGCCTGGCTCTGTCCCCCAGGAGCCTCCTCGGGGCATCCAGGAGCATCTGTCCTGGGTCTGCTGCCTGGCTCCGCTCCCTGGGGGCCTCCCCGGGGCATGCGGGAGCGCGGGGGCCTCTGCAGGGTGTGTAGGAGCAGTCGTCCTGGGTCCGCAGCCTGGCTCTGCCCCATGAGCCTCCTTGGGGGCGTGCAGGAGCACCTGTCCAGGTTCCGCTACCTTCATCCACCCCCCAGGGGCCTCCACAGGGTGTGCGGGAGCGTCTGCTGCACAGTGCGGAGAATCTGAAGCCAGTTCGCTGCTCGGCTCCAACCCAGGTGTGTTTGCTCAGCAGCAGGGCCCCACCGAGGGATCCTGCACCAGCGTCCGCCCCTGGCTTGCCAACCAGCTCTGTGCCAGGTGTGTCCCCTCAGCAGTGGGGGCCCACCAGGCGTGTGCGATCGTGGGCCCTCTGGTGGGAAACATCCAGGCCTGCACTCACCAGCCCTCCCACCCCCCAGTGCATGAACCCTGAAGGGGCTGTGGGCAGCCTGAAAATGGCTCTCAGCCTCTCACCCAGGCTGGCCAGGCATGCCAGCAGGTGGATATCTCCCCCTAGGTGTCCCAGACTGCAAGAGGGCACAGGCTGGGCTGAGAGACCTCCACCTTCCGAGTGCACAAATTTTTGTGCACCAGGCCCCTAGTTAATACATAATGAATAGATATAAGTAAAATGAAGGGTTTTGATAAAGTTTTACAATATGATATATATATATATATATATCTAATCTAATAAAAGAGTGATATGCAAATTGATGTCACTCCCCAAGACACCTAAGCCATACCCACCAGCCAAGCCAATCAGAGCAGCTGTATGCAAATTAACCCAACCAAGATGGAGGCTGGCAGCCATGGAGCTAGAGTAAACAAGAGGCTTCCATTGCAACTGCCTGACTAGGCCGGTGGGCCTCTGCTCAAGCAACAATGTTTCAATTATAGAAGATAAATAAACCCCAGAAACCTGATTCCAGCCAGCCTCGCTGGGACATTGGGTCAATGGGAACTGTGGGAAGCCTGTAAATGGCCCTTAGCCCCTCACCCAGGCTGGCCACACCCCAATGGGGAAAAGGTCTCCACTGGGGGGACTTGGCCAGCCTGCAAACAGCTATCAGCCCCTCATCAGGCACACCAGCAGGTGGACATCCCCTGAGGGGTCCCAGACTGGGAGAGGACACAGGCCAGGCTAAGGGACCCCCCGAGTGCACAAATTTTTGTGCACTGGGCCCCTAATATGTGTGTGTGTGTGTGCGTGTGTGTGTGTGTGTATTTCAAAATCTTTGGTAACTTAAAATTTTGGAGTCTTGATGGGTTAAATAATAGAAATTATTAAATACTTAGGTATTTTGAAATAATAGGCACTGAAACATTAATTGATCTGAGTTGCTGACTTTGGACTTCTTATTGCAAGAAGCTGGAGAATAGATTTGGATCTGTTAATAAGTGTATCTTTTATTTGAAATATGAATACATTTGCTGATGGGGAAACAGGGAGGCTGTTTCTGAAGCTGTAAAATGCACTTGCCAATCTGAGGAATGTCAATTACTTACTTGTCATTAAAAGACCAAGGTTTCTAAGAGTTAAGACTTATAATTAAATCAGAAAGAAACTATATAGTTTTGATAATATAGAATTAAAATTAGGTTGTTCTAAACTTGGTTATTTCTGAATGTGTTAAGAGAAAAAAACTGAAAGGGACAGGAAAATTGCAGAGAATCTGTGCAAATTAAAAAAGATTGTACAGAGAGAAGAAGCAAGCAGGAACGTATAGGCAAACTGAATAATAAATTTAAGTAGATAAATTAACCTAAAGTAAACTAATACAGAATTTGGTTCTTTTTCAGTTTGTTAGAAGGGAAAAAGTTTTCCCTGTATTTGCTCAGGAAATGAAGGTCCTACATTATTGAAATGGTTTTATGTTATGTTAATCAGGTATTTGATTACTTAAAAGCCCATCTTCTTAATTGTAAGGACTGAAGTTTTGCTAACCTATGCTTGTGTTTAATATCTTTGAATGAATAAACAATTCAATACCGTTTAATAATAATAATGGCCCAATCGATGTGGATCAGCGACTGAGTGTTGACCCATGAAACAAGAGGTCTCAATTTGATTCCTGGTCAAGGCACATACCCGGTTATGGGTTCAATCCCCAGTAGGGGGCGTGCAGGAGACAGCCAATCAATGTTTCTTTCTCCCTCTCCTTTTCTCTCTGAAATGAATAAAAAATATATTTAAAATAATAATAATATATTTTTTGTTCAAATATGTTTGACAACCTTCCCAAGGTTTGAATTTTAAGAAATCTTGGCCTAGGATTCCAATAGGCCCTGGAATGCCTCAAGGATTTGTTTTCTCCTTATGAAGGGAAATTTTATACTTAAGATTTGAATAAAGAAATAATAATTATATTTTAGTTATCTAATATAATAAAATAGTAATATTGAAATTAACTGTTTCTCCGGGATGCCTAAGCCATGCCCACCAGCCAATCAGAGCGGCTGTATGCAAATTAATCCAGCCAAGATGGAGGCTGGCAGTCACGGAGCTAGAGTAAACAGCAGACTTTCGTTGCACCAGGAGTAAACTGTCTGCCTAGGCCGGCTGGTACTCTCTTTGCTCACGGCAACATAGTTGCAATTATAGAAGCCACAGAGCTGAACCAAACAGGAGGCTTCCATTGCACCAGCTATGGAGGAAACTGCCTGCCTAGGCCGGCTGGGCCTCTCTCTGCTCACAGCAACATTCTTTCAATTATAGAAGCCACAGAGCTGAAGCAAACAGGAGGCTTCATTACCTGCCTAGGTCTCAACTTAAAGAAACAGTTTATCAATTATAGAAGATAAATAAACCCCAGAAACCTGCTTCCAGCCAGCCTTGCTGGGACGTTGGGTCAATGGGAGCTGTGGGTAGCCTGAAAGCCTGAAAACGGCCCTCAGCCTCACACCCAGGCTGGCCAGGTACCCCAGTAGGGACTCGAACCCTGAAGGGACTGTGGGCAGCCTGAAAACGGCCCTCAGCCCCTCACCCAGGCTGGCTACACTCCAATGGGGTGAAGGTCCACACTGGGGGGCTTGGCCAGCCTGAAAACAGCCATCAGCCCCTCACCCAGGCTGGCCAGGCATGCCAGCAAGTGGACATCTCCCAAGGGGTCCCAGACTGCAAGAGGGTACAGGCCGGGCTGAAGGACTTCCTGAGTGCACAAATTTTTGTGCACCGGGCCCCTAGTATATACATATTATTAAACAGATGTTCTGGAGATTACTTAAACATCTAGAAGTCTATGAATTCTGATATACTTTCATTTGCTATAACTCTAATTGTTATTCTGAAATGTGTTTTACAAAAAGGACAGGATTCTGTATCAATTACCTCATGATCAGAACTATAACCGTGTCACTTCAAGTTTCTTTTTTTCATTTAGAGACAGTCACTGTTTTGTTATCATTCATGTACATGTGCAAAGATGTTACCTCTTTTGAAAGACCCATGGAAAGGACTCTGACTTATTTTAAGTTACATGTCTCTGAGAATAAGTTTTCAGCTTATCCACTTGAACTGAATGAGGATCTTAAGAATTCTGGGAAACATCTGAATTTATAGAAGTAATGGCAATAAAAATAAGGAGAACCAGAATTTGATTATGGGACTAAATAAACTGAAAATAATTAGGGTTTTTATAATTTTTTTGTTGAAAATATTGATGATTTTTAATCTTTTTGTTTTCCAAACATAAGTAAACTTGTTTCTTTTCTTAAAGCAATTTGGTAAATTATACCTTAATAAGCAATATTAAGGTGTTTATATTTTTTCTTCCTACCTGATCCCTCTGGAATTTGGAAAATTTTTAATAAATAAATATTGTTATTCTCATGGCAATGTTTGTTTACATAAATCTAATAAGAACCTCATAACAGGACATAAAGCCAGTTTCCAAGTGTGGTTTTATTAACTGGAATAAACGCTTTGACTGTAATGTCATGTCTAAGAGAGACATGCCAGGACTCTGGATGTCTCCAGAACACTCTAAGGAATGAAGATGGACTTTGAAGCTGATAAGCCCTTTCAAGAAAAGCCTGGTATCTGCCTCGTCTCATGGTCCATGGCAGTCTTCCTAGGTGAGGGGCGAAGGTTGCTTTTCTGAAAGATGGCAAGGAGGAACCTCAAGATCTTGAGGAATCCACCCAAACCTATAGATTTTACACTTGTAAGCATGTCAAACTCAAAGGCTACTGCAGGCCAATAAACAAGGTGTAGGTGTATGTGGCCACAAAAAAAATAAAAGCTTCAATTTTCATAGAAACGTAGGTTTATTTCGATAGAGACATGCTGAATACAAAGGGCTGAAATAAATGAGTCATTGTTCACATAAAATAATAGAACATCTTAATAAAAATTAATATTTTGCTTTGAACATTAACTTACCAGACACTGAATAACTGCACAAATTAATAAGCATAACACAAATAAATCTGTTTTTCTTGTTCTCCAAGAGCGAAATATTTCCTGTTGCACACACCCAACAAGTCAGACTAATGACATGGCCATCGGCTGCTGAAATATTCGCTGCTGGTATTAGTGGAGAGAAATGGTGCGCCTGCGCGTAAGGTGCATAAGGGAAATGAATGCAGCATAATTATAGCCATCAGTCATTAGCAGACGTTGTAGTTCACTTTTAATAATTATGTATAACAGGCTATTGTAAAAATTAAATTAGGAAATTTTTATTAAAATGTTTCTTACACACCGTTATATTGTCTGGGCCACAGAATACTCATTGTGGGACGCATATGGGCTGCAAGTTTGACATGCTTGTTTTTTAGGCAAAGCCAGATGGGAACTGTGTGGCTTGGCTTTTTATCCCGAGGGGCTGACCAAAGCTCACTCTGAAATTCCTCATGAAATTCCAGCAAAGCAGATTTATAGAGCCCATATGATCTGTTTGATTGATTACTATTCCTGTGGTGTTTATGCAAATGCTCAGGCCAAACTAAAACTTGACTTGATGCAATCTTTTTGTATCCTTAACTGCAATGTAGCTATCTTCTCCCTTGCCATATAAAATCAGTCAACAGGTGAGGGGGTGAGGCAGAGCAGAATTTTCAGGGTGATGGCCTGCTCCCCATTCTTTCGGCAGGATTGGAATAAACGCTCATCCGGGATTCAAAACTGTCTTTGCTGAATTTGGCTCAAGCAGAGGCAGGTGGCCTTGGACCTGTTGTCATAATTGCAAGTTTCATCAAAAGGTTGATGGAACTTGGGGACCCAACAAGGGCTTAGTCACACATGTTATCGCTAATTGATCCTCCCTTCCCCCAGTTGGTGGACAGAGTATGAAGTCACCTGTGGCTGGAAATATCTGAGTGCCTAACCAGGCACCTTATACGAACTATATATTGAACCACAAATCAACACCTGCCAAATACCCTAAGCCCTTGTTCCTATATGGACCATACATTAAACCACCAATCAGTGTGCGCCGAGTACACTAAGCCCCCATTCCTTCTCATTCCACCCCTCAAAATGAGTGCCCACCTCTGCACGGGTTGCTGTCCTCTCCTTGCAAGACAGCCCGGCAGGTCTTTCCCCTAATAAAGCCTGTATTCTTGGTGTTTGACTCCTGACTGGGCTCACAATTGCCTGTTGGGAATAGCTGGTGTCATTTCCCCAAATCTGAAAGAAATGATTGTTTGCTGCCAGACAGCTCAGGGCATCTTAATCTACATGTTATTGCCTCCTACTGGCCAAACACCTGAACAGCCATAGGCTAATTCTTCCAATCTGACAATGGACTCTGTAGACGAAACTGACCCTTTGAAGCATATATCTCTGCCTCGCCTCCGGACAATTTGTGTTAATAAAAAGCATGGGGTCCTGAGATGAGGAGACCTTAGTTTCTTTAGCCAGGCTCCTCTGACCCCCAAATGCCTTTCAAAACTATGCTTCATCTCTGGACTCCTCTTAATTAAGTTACACACAGCCCTTCTCCAGATTGCTGAACCCTTCTTGATGCTAGAACAAGAACCCTGCATGTCCAGCACTAGAACGACATAGTGATGATGGTAGCACAACGTTGTGAGCGTACTAAATGCCACTGAATTTCAGACTTTAAAATGGCACAAAAAAAAGGTAATTTTATTGTAACAAAATTTTTTAAAAGATGAGAGCTGAGTCTGGCTGGTGTGGTTCATTCGACCTATGAACCAGGAGATCACTTGGATTCTGGTCAGGACACATGCCTAGATCGCAGGCTCGATCCCCAGGAGGCAGCTGATCCATGATTCTCTCTCATCATTTATGTTTCTCTCTTTCCCTCTCCCTTCCCCTATGAAATCAATAAAAATATATTTTAAAAAATAAGACCAGAGCTGTCCTTGTATTCAAGGAGCTACTCTGTTGCTCTGCCTACTGGCTCCCAGGCACGTTGGTATGGTGGGAGCCCTTGTCTTATTCGTATCATCAAACTGCCTTCCAGAGAAAGTTAATCAGTCAGACAACCACCTAGGACCAAGGAGAGAGGTTTTCACGAAACCTGGTCAGAACTTTGAGCCCCTCATTTCAATGGAGAGGCAACTGAGGTCAGAGATGTAAGTGACTTGAAGGGGCATCTGGCCAGTCAGGGCAGGACAGGCTGGACGAGAGCCCAGACTAATTCGGACCCCAGGGACCCAGGCTTACTGCTCTCCTGCAGCCTGAGGAGCCACGGCACAGGGCTGGTCGCCCCTCCAAGGGCTTCTCAACCCTCAGAAGCTGACAGGCCTGCAGCCAAGGCAGGGTCTGTGAGCCGAGGTCAGTCACCTTCCCTTCACACCCTGTGAAGCGAGATCCACCATGTGGCTTATGCTCAGAGACATCACAGCGGGTTTTGCCAGGCCCATCTCCCTAAATGTGAGCAAACGCAAGCAGCGTGCCTCTTCTCTTTAGAAATAACTGTCTTTGAAGCTTCCGCAGCATCTAGAAGACCCTTCCAACAGAGGTGCCTAATGGAGACCTGTCCATTATCCATGGGTTTACCCAACACCGGCCAAACACGCAGGACACACCAGGGTCTGTGGGCAGGTACTGAGCTGGAACAAGGCCATTCTGCACCCATCCGTGTCCGAGTGGAGAAGGAAGCCACACCATCATTAGAGTGGGGATGTTTCCTGTGAAGAATTATTAACAGGATTAGTCGACGCAGGGTGGGTTCGCTAGAGAGAGTTAAAGGTAACTTAAAGACTCAGGAATAGTGGGCTCCTGGTTGAGAGGGCAGAGGTCACCCCAGACATCGCCTCCTCCCAGGACCCATCACAATCACAACTAGATTACAGAAGGGCCATAACTGAAAGCCACTGACGGCTCCCTGAGCAGGACTCTTTCACCGACGGTACAAGGAAGCCATGCTGACGTGGCAGGAGGGCAGAGGGGCAGAGTGGCACAGGCCCATCCTGCAGGCTGGTGTGGCGATCACGAATTGGGAGAAATCATTCAGCTTTGGAGGTTCCCCCTGAGGAAAAAGGAGGTTCCGGCCCCATACCCGGCTCCCAGCCGGAGGAGCCCTTATACCTCCTGGCTGGATTGCGTGAGAGAAAGACAAAGACAAAGGGCTGCTGGAGACCGAGGCCCTTCTCTGAAAGGAGCCATGCACAGACCCATGCGCGCACAGCCTCCCTTGCTCGGAGGTGCAGCCAGAGGCAGCAGCTAGGGAAGCCCCAGAGACACACAGGGAGGAATCAAATGCACTCACTCCACAATGAGGACTGGAAGCAGCTCTCTCCTGGGTCGGAAGCACTGGCAGGTGCCATTGCTCCTCAGTTGAGCCCTCCCCACACCCATCCGGCAGGCACAGGTGGGAGCCCAGTCTGTGCTCTCTATCAACCTGGCTAACACCGTTCATGCTGCCCTGGGGATTCAGAGACCTCGCCCCACCCAACCCACCCGCCCACGCCTCGCCTCTTCCAGCGGTTCCTCTACAGAAGCGCCTGTCTTAGTTTATGTACAGCCTCACTCAAAGGCCCACAAACCCACATGAGTGGTGGCTGTCCTAGGCTGGGCTGTAGACTCCCTCAAAGGCCCACAAAGCCCGCACAGCAGCAGCCAGCCTCGATGTGCATTGTACTCCTGCCAAGCAGCCACAAGCCCAGCACAAGTATCAAAGAGTCTCAACCTGCAACATAAATCTTACCAGGTGGTCCCAAGCAGCAGCCAGTCTTGGCCTGTCACAGCTCCAACAAAGTATCAACAAGCCTGGCATAGTGGAGGCTGGCCTCAGCTCACATCATAGTGCCCAGCAAAGGGCCCCAAGCACCTCCACGCCCAGCACAAGTGGCAACCAACCACAGACCATTTTGTAGCTTCTACCAAACAGCCCCAACTCTGGCAACAGAGGTGGCTAACCGTGGCCTGTACAGCAGCCCCTCCAAGATGCAGACTCGAGGGTCCCAAGAGCTAGCTTCAGACCACATTAGAGCCTTCTCCGATCAGTTTCCCCCCTGACACATCTGAAAGGTAAACTCAGCTGGCACAGAGCCCTGCCTAAATGACGTTCGTTCCAGTGGGTCAACCACTGCACAACAGGTCATCCACTAAAGCCATGACCAGCTCTCACAGCCAGCCAGCCAGCCTGAGGGTCAATCTCACCAACGGAAGTGCTGGAAGCAATGCCCAATGACAACAGAAGGGCAAATACAACCCACATCGGGGGAACACCTGGGACGACATGTGCCTCGGAGACCAGGAGACTGCACCACTGAGCTTCACGGGACAACTTCTGTGTGAGACCACTCTGTCAAAGCTGGGTGAGGCAACAGATCTACCTAATACATATAAACAAGCCCAGGGAGTTGATCAAAAGGAGGAGACAAAGACACACATCCCAAAGGAAAGAACAGGACAAAACACCAGAGAAAGAACTAAATAAAATGGAGACAAGCAACCCACCAGATACAGAGTTCAACACACTGCTCATGAGCTTGCTCAATAAACTTTGGAGAAAAGATTACCTCAGTGAGAATGTCAACAAAGAAGCTCCAAACAAGGTACTCAGGGCCAATCAGAAACAGTGTCTGACATTGTCCTGCACTAAAAACTGGGAGTTGTAGCAGATCTACCTAACACATAGACACAAACCCAAACAAGCAGCAAAATGGGGAGACAAAAAAACAACCCCAAGTGAAAGAACAATAGAATTCTCCAGAAAAAGAGCTAAACAAAATGGAGAGAAGACATTTATCTGATATAGAGTTCAGAATAATGATGGCAAAGATGCTCAACAGCATGAGAAAGATACTGTAACTATGAAGAAAAGACCAGTCAGAAGTAAAGAATGACACAGCACAAATAAAGACCACATTAGAAGAAATTCACAGCAGATTAGGGGAAGCTGGGGATCAGATCAGTGAATTAAAAGACAGGGTAGGAAAAAAAATCACTCAATCAGAGAACCAAAAGGAAGAACAATTAAGAAAAATAAAGACAGGTTAAGAGAGCTGTGGGACAAAATGAAATGTAACAATATGCACATAATAGGAGGAGCAGAAGGAGAAGAAAGTGAGCAAGGGATAGAGAAAGTATTTGAAGAAATAATGGCAGGAAACTTTCTTAATCTGGTGAAGGAAAAAGTCACACAAGTTCCGGGGGTACAGAGAGTCCCAAGCAAGAAGAACCCAATCAGGCCCACTCCCAGACACGTCATAATTAAAATGCCAACAATTAAAGACAAAGAGAGAATTTTAAGGCAGCAAGAGAAAAGCAAACTGTTACCTATAAAGGAGCTCTCATAAGGCTGACACCTGATTACTCATCAGAACCTCTACAGGCCAGAAGGGAATGGCATGAAGTACTCAAGGTAATGAAAAGCAAGGATCTGAAACCAAGACTGCTATCACCAGCAAGGTTATCATTCAAAATGGATGGCGAGTTCTAGCCAGTTAGGCTCAGTGGATAGACCATCAGCCTTCAGATTGAAGAGTACCAGGTTTGATTCTGGTCAAGGGCACATGCCTAAGTTGTGGGCTAAGTCCCCAGTAGGGGGTATGCAGGAGGCAGCTGATTAATAATTTTCTCTCATCATTGATGTTTCTATCTCTCTCCCTCTCCCTTCCTCTCTGAAATCAATAAAAATATATTTTTAAAAAATGGATGGTGAAATAAATAGCTTCCCAGACAAAAACTAAAAGAGACTAAAGGAGTTTATCACCACCAAGCCAGCACTCCAAGAAATGCAAAAGGGTCTGCTGTAATGAGAAGAAGAAATATAGAGAGAGAAAAACATAGGCATACAAATTAAAGTGGCAATAATTAAGTACCTATCAATAATAACCTTAAATGTAAATGGATTAAATGCTCCAATCAAAAGGCATAGAGTAGCTGAATGGATAAAAAAAAACATGGCCCTACTACATGCTGTCTACAGAAGACCCACCACAGAACAAAGAACTCACCCAGGATGAGACTGAAGGGATGGGAAAAATGTTCCATGCAAATGGAACAACAACAACAAAAAAGCAAAACTCATATCTGACAAAATAGACTTCAAAATGAAGGCCATCATAACAAAGGTCACTACGTAACACTAAAGGAATTGATCCAACACTAGGATAGAACCCTGGTAAACATATATGCACCTAATATAGGAGCACCTAAATGTATAAAAAAAAGTCTAGAGGACTTTTAAGAGAGAGAGAACATAACAATACAGTCATAGTAGGGGCTTTAACACCCCTCTGACTTCACTGGATAGATCTTCCAGACAAAAATTAACAAGGAAACAGAGACTCTAAAGGATACACTGGAACAGATGGCTTTAATTGACATTTATTGAACATTTAACCTCAAAGCAGCAGAATATACATTCTTCTCAAGTGCACATGGATCATTCACAAAGATAGACCACATGTTAGGACACAAAATAAGTCTCTACAAGCTCAAGAAGATTGAAATCAAATCAAGCACCTTCTCAGATTAGTGGAATGAAATTAGAAATCAACTACAGTAAAAACACCCAAACACATTCAAACACATGGAAGCTAAATAGCATGTTATTAAACAATGAATGAGCTACCAATGAGATCAAGGAAGAAATAAAAAATATTTCTGAAATCAATGAAAATGAGCACACAACAAGCCAAAATCTCTGGAAAAAGCAGTTCTGAGAGGGAAGTCCATAGCACTGTATGCCTACCTCAAAAAACAAGAAAACTTAATAAACTATTTAACCCTATAACTTTAAGAATTAGAAAGAGAACAATAAAAAATCTCAGAGTAAGTAGCAGGAAAAAGCAATACAGAAGATTAATGAAACCAAGAGCTGGTTCTTTGAAAGGATAAACAAGATTGATGAACCTTTAGCCAGACTCATCAAGAAACAAAGAGAGAGGACCCAAATAAACAAAATCAGAAATGAAAGCAGAGAAGTAACAACAGAAACCACAGAAATACAAAGGATTGTAAGAAAATACTATGAACAACTATATGCCAACAAGCTGGACAATGTGGATGAAATGGACAAATTCCTAGAAAATTACAATCTCCAAAACTGAACCAGGAGGAATCAGAAAACCTGAAGAGGCCAATAACAATGATGAAATAGAAGCTGTAACCAAAAGCTCCCAGCACACAAGAACTCTGGCCCAGATGGCTTCACAGGGGAGTTTTACCAAACATTCAAAGAACTAACACCTGTACTCCTCAAACTAGTCCAAAAAATCCAAGAGGACGGAACACTTCCAAACTCTTTTTATAAGGCCCACATTATCCTACTGCCAGAACCAGATAAAGACACTACAAAGAAAGAGAATTACAGGCCGATAGCCCTGATGAACATAGATGCTAAAATCCTCAACAAAATATTAGCACATCGCATCTAGCAATATATTAAAAAGATCATATGCCATAATCAAGTGTGATTTATTCCAGGGATGCAAGGCTGTTACAATATTTGCAAATCAATAAATGTGATGCACCACATAAACAAATTGAAAGACAAAAATCACATGATCATATTATTTGATGCAGAAAAAGCATTTGACAAAATCCAACATCCATTTTTGATAAAAATTCTCAGTAAAGTGGGAATAGAGGGATAACATCTCAATATAATAAAGGCCATATATGACAAATCTACCCCCAATATCATATTCAATGGGCAAAAACTGAAACCATTTGCCCTAAGAACAGGAAAAAGACAGGGATGTCTGCTCCCACTATGCTTATTAGAAGTCCTAGCCACTACAATCAGACAAGAAAAAGAAATGAAAGGCATCCAAATTGGAAAAGAGGAAGTAAAATTCTCATTATTCACAGATGATATAATATTGTACTTAGAAAACCCTAATGACTCCACCAAAACACTACTAGACTTAATAAATGGATTTGGCAATGTAGGGGGATACAAAATCAACACCCAGAAACGGATGGCATTTTTGTACACTAATTATGAATTCTCAGAAAGAGAAACTAAACAAACAATCCCATTTATCATTGCAACAACAAAAAATTAAGATACATAGGAATAATTTAACCAATGTGATAAAAGACTTGTACTCAGAAAACTACAGGACTTTGGGAAAGGAGATAGAGGAAGATATAAACAAGTGAAAGAATATACTATGTTTATGGATTTATAGAATTAACATTTAAAATGTCTATATTACCCAAAGCAATGTACAGATTCAATGCAATTCCTATTAAAATACCAACAGCATATTTCACAGTGCTAGAATAAACAGTCCAAAATTTTATATGGAACCAAAAAGACCCTGAATATCTGCAGCAATCTTGAGAAAGAAGCACAAAGTTGGAGGAATCACAATACCAGATATCAAGTTATACTACAACGCCACCGTAATCAAAACAGTCCAGCACTGGCACAAGAACAGGCATACATATCAATGGAACAGAACAGAGACCCCAGAAATCAATCCAAGCCATTATGCTCAATTGATATTTGACAAAGGAGGCAAGAGCACACAATGGAGTCAAGACAGTCTCTTCAATAAATGGTGTTGGGGAAATTGGACAAGATACATGCAAAAATGAAACTGGACCACCAACTTACACCATACACAAGAATAAACTCAAAATGGATAAAATACCTAATTGTAAGTTGGTAAACCATGAAAATCCTTGAAGAAACCATAGGCAACAAAATCTCAGACATCTCTTATAGCAATAGATTTATGGAAACATCTCCTAGGGCAAAGGAAACTAAGGAGAAAATAAACAAATGGGACAACATCAAAATAAAAAGCTTCTGCACAGCAAAAGAAACCATCAACAAAATGAAAAGGGAGCCCCTGTATGAGAGAACATATATGGCAATGATACATCTGATAAGGGTTTAATCTCCAAAATATGTAAGGACTCATACAACTTAAAAGGAAGACAAACAATCCAAGGACCTAAATAGACACTTCTTCAAAGAGGACATACAGATGGCCAAGAGACAAATGAAAAAATTCTCAAAGTCACTGATCATCAGAGAGATGCAAATTAAAATGACAATGAGGCATCACCTCACTCCTGTCAGAATGGCTACCATCAACAAGTCAACAAATGACAAGTGCTGGTGAGGATGTGAATAAAAAAGAACCCTCGTGCACTGCTGGTGGGGGTGCAACCACCGTGGAAAAATTAAATATGGAACTACCAATATGGAAGCGACCCAATGACCCCACTTCTAGGAATATATCCTAAGAGACCAAAAACACCCAAAATAAAGAATGTATGCACCCCTGTGTTCATAGCAGCACAATTTACAGTAGCCAAGACCTGGAAACAGCCCAAGTGCCCATCAGTAGATGAGTGGATAAAAAAGATGTGGTACATCTACACCATGGAATACTATGCAGCAGTAAAAAAGAAGGATCTCTTACCCTTTCAGACAGCATGGTGGGACTTGGAGAGTATCACGCTAAGTGAAATAAGCCAGTCAGAGAAAGACAAGTATCACACGATCTCACTCAAATGTGGAATCTAATGAACACAGTAAACTGGTGAACAAAATAGATCCAGAGACATGGAAGCATGGAACAGAGTGCAGAATCTCAGAGGGAAGGTGGGGGAGGGTGGGTGGGTGGGAAGTGATCAATCAAAGACCTTGTGTGTGTATATGCATAAGCCATGGACACAGACAATAGGGTGGTGAAGGCCTGGAATGGAGGACCAGGGGTGGGCTAGAAGGTGTCAATGGGGGAAAGAGGGACATATGTAGTACTTTCAACAGTAAAGATTTAATTAAGAATGTAAAATAAAAAATATGAATAATAAAATGGCAATAACTACATACCTATTGATTATTAAATGTTCCATTCAAAATATATAGAGTGACTCAATGGCTAAAAGAACAAGACACAAACATATGCTGCCTATAAGAGGCCCATTTTAGATCAAAATACACACAGAAAATGAAAGAAAAGCGATTAAAAATATATTTCATGCAAATAAAACCAAAGAAGCTTATATCAGACAAAATAGACATTGAAACAGGCTGTAACGAGAGACAAGGAAGGGGATTTCATGACGACGAAGGGAGCAGTCCAACAAGCGGACGTAATTCTTGTGAACATCTATGCGCCCAAAAAAGGAGCACCTCAACATATAAAACAAACCCGCCCCAGCCCGTTAGGCTCACTGGATAGACTAGAGCATCAGCCTGTGGACTGAAGAGTTCCAGGTTCGAATCCTGGTCAAGGGCACATGCCCAGGTTGCGGGTTTGATTCCCAGTAGGGGGCGTGCAAGAGGCAGCCGATCAATGATTCTCTTTCATCATTGATGTTTCTGTCTCTCTCTCCCATTCCTTTGCTCTCTGAACTCAATGAAATCTTATTCAAAGCAAATCTTAATGGAAATAAAGGGCGAGGTGGACAATGGTGCAGCAATATAGGTTACTCTAGCTCCCATTGTCATCAAAGGATGGATCATCCAGACAGAAAACCTACAAGAAAACAGTGGCCTGAATGACACTTTAGAGCAGATGGATTTAAGTAATATTTTTAAAAGTATGTTTTTATTTATTTCAAGGAGAGCAAAAAGCAATGGGAGAGAGAGATAGAAACACCAATGAGGAGAATCATTGATCAGCTGCCTCCTGCACCCCCCACATGGGGATGAGCCTGTATCCTGACCGGGAACCCTGACCTACTGGTTTACACCATGGATGGACTTAGAGGGTATATGTTAAGTGGAATACAGTAAGTCAGACCAACAAAGATAAATACAGTATAGTTTCACTTACATGTGGAACCGAAAAAACAAAATAAATGAACAAACAAAACAGAAACAAACTCATAGGTACAGAGAACAAACTGACGGCCACCGGACAGGAGGGATGTTGGAGAAGTAGGTGAGAAAGGTGAAAGGGATGAACGTATGCAAATGAACGTATGCAAATCGCCAGGTATGAAAATAGCCACAGGGTCCGAGCCCAGGACAGGGGTAGAGACAGCAGACACTGCAACAGCTGCGGAGGTCCGTGGGTGCTGGACTCACAGGGTCCCTTTGAAGGTATCTAAATGTTGAATCACTGTGTTGTGATCCTGAAACTAACAGAATATTGTGAGTCAACTGTCATTAAACTAAGAGAGGAAAAGGCGATGAAATGTCTAACACACGGTGCTGGATACACATGCCACCTGCGCTCTGCATCGGGGGAAGCGGTGGTCTCTCAATCACATCTCATGAAGCTGTTTTAAAATGCACAGAAGAGCACGGACTGGCAGGAGGGCAGCCGCTGCACCCAGGGTGAGGTGGGGGGGGGCGTGCCCAGCCACCATCCTGGACCTCCCTGAGGGGTGAGCCAGCAGGACTCCACCCTCTGGTCCCCCAAAGGTAGCAGCTACAGAGGGGTCCATGTACCATGTCTCAGGACCTACTAAGGAGGAGTTGTATGTGTAAGAGAGGGGCGGGGAGGGGCTCAGTAGGATGAGAGGGTCTTCCTGTGATGGGAAATCTGAGCAGAGCCCTGGAAGAAGTCAGGGAAGGGGAGGAAGAGCATTCTGAGCAGAGGCCTGAAGCAAGACTCTCCAGAGGCGTTCAGGGCAGGGAGGGAGCCAGGCCGGGTGGGAGGTGTACGCTCAGAGGCAGCAAGGGCAGGTGAGTCAGGGCCTGGCTGCCAGCACAGGCCTGCTAGCTTCATTCTGGGCAATGTACACGGGTCAGACTAGGAAGTCACAGGTCTGTGTGAGAGGTGGTGGGGGTTGTGAAGGAGAGAGTGCTTCTGGCTTGGAGAGGATAGGTGAGAGGAGCAGCTGCTGGAGGAGCAGCCATGGCCACCTGGGAGCGCTGGACCCTCGGAATGCTGGCCAGCCAGGCAGGCTGGCAGGATGAGGCAGGCGAGAGGCAGGTCAGGGCCACCGATCGGACCCCCTGTGATGCCTGGAGGATCTGTGTCTGTGCTGTCCAAACGGTAGCCACTAGCCACATGGTTGCTGAGCACCTGAGATGTGCCCAGTGGGACTGATAAACCAATTTTACAGCTTACTTGGTTTAAAGTTAATCTTAAATTGAAAGAAAACACTTCTGAGATATTGTGCCTGTTTTCATCTAGGATTTTTATAGTTTCGATTCTAACATTTAAGTCTAATTCATTTTGATGTATTCTTGTGTCAGATACGTGCAAAAAATGTAACTAGAGCCCTGACCCATTTGGCTCAGCGGATAGAGTGTCGGCCTGCAGACTAAAGGGTCCCAGGTTCAATTCCGGTCAAGGGCATGTACCTTGGTTGCGGGCACATCCCTAGTGGGGGCTGTGCAGGAGGCAGCTGATCGATGTTTCTCTCTCATCAATGTTTCTGACTCTCTATCCCTCTCCCTTCTACTCTGTAGAAAGTCAATAAAATATGTTTTTTTTAAAAATGTAACTAGACCACTTTCTTACACTAAAAATGGAGTAGACTTAAATGTTAGAGTTGAAACCATAAAAATCCTAGAAGAAAACTAGGCAGTAAAATCTCCGACATTTCTAGTAGCAATATTTTTGCCAATATATCTCCCCAGACAAGGGAAACAAAAGGAAACAAAATAAATGGGACTACACCAAACTAAAAAGGTTTTGCACAGCAAAAGAAACCATCAACAAAATGAAAAGACGACCTACTGAATGGGAAAACATTTTTGCTGATACAACTGACAAGGGATTAATATACAAAATGTATAATGAACTTATAACACTCAACACCAGCCTTGGCCGGTATGGTGCAGTAGTATAGCGTTGGCACACGTGCTGAAGGGTTGCAGGTTGGTTTCCCAGTCAGGGGCATGTACTTGGGTTGTGGGTCCACCCCAGGCCCTGATCAGGGCCCATGTCGAAGACACCCAATCGATGTTTCTCTCTCCCTCCTTCTCTCTTTCTCTCCCCTTCCCTCCCTTCAGCTCTCTCTAAAAATCAATGGAAAAATATCCTCAGGCAAGGATTAACAAAAACAACAAAGCAAACAAACAAACTCAACATAAAAAAAAACAACCAAATAATCCAATTTAAAATAGTCCAATTCTCCAAAGTGGACATGCAGATGGCCAAGAGACATATGAAAAAATGCTCAAAGTCACTGATCATCAGGGAGAGGCAAATGGCAATAAGATATCAGCTCATACCTGTCAGAATGGCTACCATCAACAAATCAATAAACGACAAGTGCTGGTGAGGATGCGGAGAAAAGGGAACCCTTGTGCACTGTTGGTGGGAATGCAGACTGGGGCAGCTACTGTGGAAGACAGTATGGAGTTTCCCCCAAAATTAAATATGGAACTGCCATTTGACCAGGGGTTCCACTTCTGGGAATTTATACAAAGAAGCCTGAAACACTAATTTGAAAGAATGTACACGTCCCTGTGTTCATAGCAATGTTATCTACAACAGCCAAGATTTGGAAGCAGCCCAAGTGTCCATCAGCAGACGAGTGGATAAACAACTAGTACGTTTACACTGTGAGGTACTACTTGGCCATAAAAAAGAAGAAAAATGTTACCCTTTGCAACAGCAGGGCGGGACCTGGAGAGCACTATGCTACCTGAAATAGGTCAGAGAAAGACAAGCATCACCTGACCTCACTCATATGGGGAACCTAATGAATAAACTGAACTAACAAGAAAAATACAGACAGAGTCACAGACAGAGAGCAGACACACAGCTGAGGCGGGGGGCGGTGACGGGGAGAGGGAGTGAGCAAAAAAGAAAAAGAGAGAGAACTCATGGACATGGACAGCAGTGTGGTGATTTGGGGAGGAAGGGGGTTGGGTGGAGGTCAAAGAGGATATATGGGGGGATAAATGGTGATGGAAAAAAATTAAATTTAAGAGTAAATAAATGACTTGAAAGTCCAATAGTCACCACACTGCAGAGTACAGTGCTGCACGCCTGCCTCAGTCTGTCCCACCGGAGGCTGCCCACGGCCCCAGCGACAGAGCAGAGGGGGCCTTGCTGGCTCCCCCCCAGGCTCCGGCCAGCTATTTGATCTGGCCATCTCAAGCCCTCATGGTCAACTCCTCACCACAGCTGCTTCTAAGTTAGCAAACGGCAGCTCTTTTCAGTCCATTAAAAGTTAGTTTATTCGCATGTAATTCTAGTTCTCTGCCCGCCTGGTTAGTCATCTGGTCTCCTGTGGTAGCCGTGAGAGGAAGCCGGTCAGACCCAGCCCATGGCCCTGCAGATGGGCGCCTCTGGAACTGGTTCCTATCTCTCCTCCCAGGAGCCAAGAATACTCTGGTTGCTAATTTTAACCCAAATAGTGAAGTTCCCTCTTTCCTCTTTGGGTACTTTTCTGTAATTTCAGTTTTCAAACACAAAATAACTTCTGTGTGCAGCATGCCTAGAATGGTTGTGGTCTCCAGTGTGTACCTTGTAAACAAAGTCCTTTTGCTGTGGTTTTACATGGTTTCATGACCATCCCATGCAGGCGTGTGCAGCTGTGAAGGAGGCATGCACAGCCGTGTATGAGGGAAGGCGATGCTGAGCCTTCAGGGAGCGAATGCCGAGGCCAGAGCCCTGACCTCAGCTCCGAGCATTCAGAGACAGACACTGCTTCATGGTGGGGCGTCCCGTGCACTGCAGGGCGTTTGTCAGCATCCCTGGCCTCAAACCTCCAGGTGCCAGTAGCTGCGCCCCCTAAACCCTGCACACACTGCCACTGAGACGCCTAAAGGGATTCGCATGTCGCCTCCCGGTCCCGGGAGGTGGGACGCTGCACGGACGAGGAGGGCGAGGTCGGGTCGCCCATCTTGGGGATAGAAGTGCAGACTGTGGGCCCTCAGATCTGAGTGCTTCGTTAGACAGAATTTCCTGGGATTTCTGGTCTGAGAGACTCTCCAGCTTCCTCCTTCAGTGCTTCTTAGACATTAACTGGAGGCCAGTGCACGAAATCCTGCTCGAGTGGGGTCCCTCAGAGGGGCCTGCGGAGACCGGGCCCCAGCCTGGCACCCCTCCGTGGCCTTGCCCTGCCCCTCACCAGGGCCAGGCCCTCCACCTGGCTCCCTCAGCACCTGAGAGATGGGTGCAGCCCCATCCCCCTCCACCACTGCTGGTTGCCATCTGCAGGGTGATCGGTGGGGCCATCAGGCCCCCGCTGGCACCCACCTTGGCCTGGCGCTACCCGCTCACCTATTCCACCATCCTGCCACGGTCCTGCTCTTGTCAGGGCCTATCCACTCACCTGTTCCACCATCCTGCCACAGTCCTGCTCTTGTCAGGGCCTTTCAGCGCCTCCACTGCCACCTGCTGCCAGCCCCCCTGGCCCCCCCAGCCCCCCGGACCCCCCTCCCCGTCGCCAACACCCACCATGTTCCACACCACTCCCTGGTGGTCAACGCATGTTGTAGCGAGCGGTCGAACTCCCAGTCTCTCGGTTGAATGACCTCCTGAGGGGGCAATGTGCGTATTAGGCTTTTATTATGTAGGATGGTTCTGAGTGCAGGTACTGGGGATGTGATGCTGAATAAACAAAGAAGCTTATTAATTTATCCAACAAATATTTATTGCCACGATGTGTCCAGCACTGTTTAAGCACTGAGCGTATAAGCCACAATCCTCCAGTGAACCTAGACTACCCAAATCAATTTTAAAAAAGAACAGAGTTGAAGAGCTACCACTAGCTGGTTGAAAGCTGGTGTTAAAGCTAAGTCATTAAGAGCGTGTGGAGACAGACGAACGGACGAATGGGACGAAACAGAGAACCTGCCCAACTGACTATAGGGTTCCCAGGACCCCTCCTTGGTTGGGTTAATTTTCTGGGGCAGCTCGCAGGCCCAGGAGAGCACACTGACCACTTCATTAAGAGACAGGCCAGAGATGTGGAGCGGCCAGGTGAAGAGCGACAGAGGCTGAGGGCTGGGAGGCCCGAGCTCAGGAGCTTCTGTCCCCGTGGAGTCACCCTCCTGGTTCCTGACCTGGGAGCTCTCTCGTGTAGGCACGGCCGGCATTCACTCCATTTCCAGCCCCGCTCCCCTGGCTGAGAACAGGGGTGGGGCTACCCTCCCAGGCTTCCGATCATGGAATGTACTTTCCAGGGGCCACCCAGCGTCACCCCATGAGAACAAAGATGGTCCTTCACCCAGGAAGTTACCAGGTCTCAGGAGCCTGCGATGGCCCCGGACCTGCCCGCATCAGCTCTCTCTCTCTTTCCTGCACGGCCTCCTGAGGAGCCTCCAGCTCGCAGAGGGCAGGGTCCTCGGCCGGTCCCCGCTGTGCTGTGTCCCGCATCCTGGTGGGCAGGAGGGCTCGGCAGGTTCTGTTGAGTGCAGCAGGTGAACAAATGTATGAAAGATCTCAATATTCACAACACGCAGGAAACAATCCCCTAAGCGCACGAGGCCTGCGTGTGCTGTGGGATGTACTCCGCTTCCTTTGTGTAAGACACGGAGCGTCTTGCTTGGTCGCAGTCCCCTTCCACCAGGCCCGTGGGTGTCACTCCCTCCCCGCGAGGCAGCCATGCGCAGGACGTGGTCTGTGTGTGTCCGGGCCATGTTTCACAGCTCACATAGGATGTGGGTGTGACCGACTCAGACCTCGTGCTGTGTGGGGTCGGAGCTTTCATCCACCCCGTGGGGCCACGCCGTAATGTGTCTCGCTTCCCTCGGACACCGTGTTGGTGAGACCACCGTGGAGACACGCAGGTCTGGCTGATTTCTCGCTCCCGCTGCGCCGAGTTCCGGTGCAAGCTCAGGTCACATGTTATTCCCCCATGTCCTGGTGACATGTCTGGCAAGGTCCATGCAGAAAGGAACTGAAGGAAGGAATGCTCTGGAAAGGGGTGAGCAGGGTCCGAGAAAACAGCCGGCCCACCCTTCCCACGGGCCTGCTTCCAAAGACGCAGCAGCACCTGCAACACCCGCAGCCACAGGCAGTGCTCAGACTCCCCAGTCACCGCGCAGAGCTGGACCTAAGCAGGCGGGGTGGCTGTTTGATCTACAAATGAAGGCACCTCACAAAGGAATTCACCCCGTTGCCTCCTGCAGAGCCACAGGCAGGCCCCTGGATTCCACGCCATGTCCCCACAGCCTGGTCAGCAAGACACTGTTGAACGAATTGCCCTTCACAGGACAGCGTTGGGTGAGGACTCCGGCCCCAGCCTCACCAGTCTATGTGGTCTTTGTCTCTTCATCTGCCTGCAGCAGCTCAGCAGGGCCTTGCCTGCCACCCGTCCCCCCCTACCGAGAGGAGCAGCGATAAGCCGTGGGGCAGGTCTGGGCGGGCCCGGGGCGTCTGGCAGGGGAACTGTTCTTTTCTGCAGAAAGAACCAAAGTGCCCACCTTTTTTCACTTCCCTTTTGGAGCCTGAGAGGCCTGGCCTGTGTCTTGGCCGCTGCTATTTCTGGGCCTTGGCTGCCCTGTGTGAAACCCTGGTCCCTCCCCAGAGGGAAGCTGGTGGGAAGGGGCCGCCAGGTGACCGTGCACTCGGCCTGGGCTGCAGCAGGCCAGGTGCAGCCGGCACAGCTGCCAGAGACCCGCCCGGGGCCAGGGTGGCTGTGGGGAGGCAGCTTCCGTGCTGTGGACGCTGTAGTTACAGGCGCCCAGGGTGCAGGCTGGGCTGCTTGTTAGATGACAGCACCCTCTCTCCCTGATTTTGACAGAAGACACTGAGGCCCGGGAGGCTGACTCTGGTCTGAGGCACACACTTGCCCTGCTGCTGGCCATTCCAACCGTCTGGGGTTCCCTGGCACCGCTCCTTCTTTGCCTTCCCAGCTGCGCCTGCCTTCCCCACCAGGCATGAGACCCAGAGACACGCCTGGGTCCCAAATCCTCATCAGGGTGAAGGGGCAGAGCTGCCCTTCCTCCCGCTCTCACCCCCACTCTGATGGCCTTTGGTCAGCTTCCTTTTTTGCCCCATTTGGTTTGCTCTCTGGTGTTCAGTGTAACCTGATTTCACTGGAATAAACATGTCTGTGGGCTCCTCCCTTCCTCCCTGCCTCCCTCTGTCCCTCCATACTTACTGAGCACAGGCATGTGCTATGAGCCAAATGCTGTTGCAGATGCATGAGGGCTGCCTCAGGGTGAAACAGATTGGGAAAGGCTGTGGGAGGTGGCGGGTGTTTAAGTGCTGCCCGCGCAGTGTCCCGCCTGTGGCTGCTGCAAGGATCCCAGCTCTTATTCACAGAAGCTGGGAGCCAGCAGAGGGCTGTGCGGGAAGGAGGGCAAGGCTGTGCTGTGGGTTAGCAGGCCACCCCGCCCCGAGTGGGGCCACATGAAGAGGGGCCTGGCTCGGTCAAGTGAGCGAGTGAGTGAGTGAGGTGGCTCACAGCCGGGACAGGGCGGAGGTGAGAAGTGGGCGCCCCAGAGCCATTTGGAGGTGCCTCCTGGACAGTCCACTGGTGGGCAGGGGTGGGGGGAGTGAGGTGTGGAGGAAAGCAGAGTGCAAACCACTGTCCCTGTGCACACTGCGGGCACTGACCAGCCCTGCAAGCCTCTGGCGTGGGGCTGCCCTGGCTGAGCGCCCCTCCTCCCCCGCATCTAGAAATGAATGACAGCAGCTCACACGGTCCAGGTCGCAAGTGCCCAGTGACAGTTCGGCATGCTGCAGGTGCCCAGCGAGGGCCAGACCTGACCATGACAGAGCGGCAGTCACCCTCATGGTGGTCAGGACCATCCTCTCACCACCAAGCCTGTCTTCTTCACGAAACGCATCAGCCACTGGACAGACAGTTATTGAGTTTCTGGGCTCCTCACATACATCAGAGGAAAGCGAACCGGGACCAGGTGAGTGCTGACTTTTAAAGTCCCTCTCCTGCTCCCCAGTGTGGCAGTGGGGGGACCCAAGGTGGTGACCAGGAGCCGGCTGTAGGGAGAAGGGGCGCTCAGGCAAGAAATGTGAGTAGCTGAGTGTCTGGAACTTTCTGGAAAGCCCATCACAGTTGTGTCAGACCTGGTACAGCTTTCACTGTGTTCCTCTCTGCCCGTGGCTGTTGGGAGTGAACTCCGCCCTCACTCCTAGGTGAGGACTTGAGCCACCTGTGGCTTCCCTGATCACATCATGATCATGGAACGCCCTCCGATGCTTGTCAGGGAACATCTCGCTTCAGGAATTAGCAGCAGTTGCAGGTTGGGGCTGACCTGAGGGGGGTGCTCCATCGTGCTGTTTCTGCAGGAGACCCTCTGGGGTGCGGGGGGCGCTCCTTCGGTCCTCACCCTCTCTTTGCCCTTCCTCTGGGCTTGCTCACTGCCCCTGTCAGGGGCAGGGTGTCCACACACTGAAAAAAGCCCCTCTCTAGCTCTCAGAACCCCCTCGAGGGCCAGGTGAGAGCTGGCACCTTCTCCCTGGTGTGGGGAGGAGGGGAGCCACGGTGCGTGGCACAGCTTTTTTGTGTGTTTTTAAAATATATTTTTTATTGATTTCAGAGAGGAAGGGAGAAAGAGAGAGAGAGAAACATCAATGATGAGAGAGGATCATTGATCAGTTGCCTCCTGCACAGCCCACACTGGGGATCAAGCACACAACCTGGGCATGTGCCCTGACCGGGAATCAAACCATGACCTCCTGGTTCATAGGTCAATGCTCAACCACTGAGCAACACTGGCCAGGCCAGTGCACAGCTTTTACAAAGTGTCCTTCACCTGGTTCCCTTGTCTGGGCCCTTTCTGACCTGCCCTCCCTTCCCCTGCAGGCAGTGGGCTCTTGGCTCTCGGAGGTTTCCTTCATCAGCGTCTAACCCGAACCTTTCCCGGTGCCTCCAGGCTGCGCCTGGTCATGAGAAGCAGGCGAGGCAGAGACACTGTGATGGGCAGAGGAGGCTGAGGGAACCCTGGGACAGAGAGAGATGTTTAAAAATAAACCAGTGAAGTCAAATAAAGACGAGAGGCCTTATTTTGTCAACAGCATGAGTAGCGGTTGTCTTCGTTATTTAGCTGACTGATCGCACTAGCGATGATGCCTCAGCTCTGACAAGTGTGCCGACTCGGTAAACTGTAATGGTAGCGGAAGCTGAGTGGAGCTGCATGAGAAGTCTCTGGAGGACCTTTACCATTTTTCCAAACTTATTCCAAAATTAAACATTTATTTAAAAACAGAGGCAGTTGCTCCTTGCCACTGCCAGTCCGCAGCCCTCATGGGTCGCGTGCACGCTCCCGGAAAGGCCTATCCCCGTGGCGTGCCCGCTGCTGGAACTGACATCTGACAACATGAAGGAGCAGGTCTACCCATGGCCACGCAGGGCCTGACTCCCTCACCAGTCGGGTGATCCTGAGACTCAGCTGCGACAGGCACTACGACCCTGAGAATTCCGAGGCTCCAGGACCTGCTCCTGATCTTCCTGCGGGTCTCTACCATTTAAGAAAGCAATGGCAGTTCACAAGCATCTTGAGAGGAACAGAAAGGAGAAGGATGCTAAATTCCGTCTGATTCTGATCGAGAGCTATATTCAACAGTCGGCTCAGTATTATAAGACCAAACAGTCATCCCCTGATGATTCCATTGAAAATATGAATCATCCACAGCCTCTGCCCTGGTTGATAAAATGTCTGTACTCAAGGAATAAAATCATCATTTAACTAGAAAAAAACAGAGGCAGTTGCCATTCCATGTACATGCCGCGCCACGCCGGGCAGGCCCTGCTTTGGAAGTCACCAGTGCTGCCCTGAGGAGGGCAGAGGCTGGGCGGGGCTGGGAGTGTTTGCTCCTTGATCTGGGGGATGCTGTGTTTACTCCGTGAAAGTCTATGAGCTGCACACTTACAATTAGGTAAATCACGTCTTAATAAGTTTTCAAAATTTTAATTTACAAAGAAACCCAGGTCAGGAAGAGTCTGTTTTGGCTGTGGGGCCTGGAATGCTTACCCAGCTGTGAGTCTTGGCCTGGGGCTGCCCATGCCACTCTTGAAAACATGGGCCTTGGCAGGGGACCCAGGACTGTGCAGCAGGGCTGGGAGTGGGGAAGTGCAGCTTTGACTAGGAGGTCAAGGAAGAATCACCAAGGATTTGGGGCCTGAGCAACCAGAAGCTCAGAGCTGCTGGTTTCTGTGATGGGACAGCCGGCTTGGGCAGGCCCAAGAGGTCGGAGTGAAGCTCCCTGTGGCTGAGGTAAGACTGAGATACCTGTTAGGAAGATATGAGGAAGCACAGAGGAGGCCAGTGGTACCTAAATCTGGGCCCAGAAAAGAGACGTGGCTGCAGATGTGGCTCTGGGTGCTGCCTTTATTACGAATGCATTGCACACAAGCCACATGTATTAGAGTTTTTCAGAGACTCAGAAACAATATTCAGAGAGATTCTAAGAATTTTGCTCATGCAATTGTGGGATTGGCCAGTCCAAAATTGGCAGGGAGGGGGTGATGTTGCAGCTTAACTCCAAAGGCTTTCAGAGAACTTGGGTCTGTTCTTCTGAAGGCCCACACCTGCTTTACTCCCAAGAGAAGTAAAAACAAGTCCACCCAAATACACAAGTGTTTACAGCAGCAGGACTCATAACAACTGAAAGGTAGAAACAGCCCAATTGTTCTCCAATGATGAATGAATAAATAAATTGTAGTCTATCCAGCCCTGGCTGGGTGGCTTAATCAGCTGAAGCATCATCCCATACACCAAAAGGTTGTAGGTTCAAACCCCAGTCCAGCCTGTATGAGAGGCAACTGATAGCGCGCGCGCTCTCTCTCTCTCTCTCGCTCTCTCTCTCTCTCTCTCTCTCTCCTAAAATCAATAAAAACATATATTGGGTGAGGACTTTAAAAAGGGTGGTATATCCATAAAATGGAATATTATTTGGCCACAAAAAGAAATGAAGTACTGTTACACACTACAACATGAATAAATCTCAAAAACATTATGCTAAGTAGAAGCCAGTCACAAAACACCACATTTCATTTTTATGAAATGTCTGAAGTAGGTAAATATTTAGAGATAAAAAGTAGATTAGTGGTAGCCTAGGGCGGAAAGACATAGGAGTGACAAGGCTTCTTCTAGGAGTACCAGAAGGCGAAGAAAGTGAGCAAAAGATAGAGAACCTGCTTGAAGAAATAATGGAACACCACCCCCCCCCCAACCTGCTGAAGGAAAAAGTCACAAAGTTCAGGGAGCACAGAGAGTCCCAAGCAAGAAGAACCCAAACAGGCCCAGACACATCATAACTAAAATGCCAAAAATTAAAGACAAAGGGAGAACCTCAAAGGCAGCAAGAGAAAAGCAATTTGTCACCTACAAAGGAGCTAAAGGGACTGCTATAATAAAAAAATATATATGTATATACTAGAGGCCCAGTGCATGAAATTTGTACACTTGGGAAGGGAGAGTCCCTTAGCCTGGCCTGCACCCTGGTAGTCCAGGAGCCCCGTGATCAATCACCTCATGGAGAAAGACCCCACCCATCTGCCACAGCAGCGCTGGCTGGGGGCCTGGGCCTCCCTTTTTGGGGCAATCGTGGAGGCCTCCCAATTGATTGCCCTGCTGGCCAGTGGCCTGAGCCTCCATCTGCAGGGCGATGGGGGGGGCCCCTGACCAATTGCATCTCACCTGCCTTGGCTGGCCTGGCATCAGTGCATGTCATAGGGTGGTCATCTGCTGTTCAGCTGTTTCGTCAATTTGCATATTACACTTTTATTATTATAGATATACATGCATAAAGAATTAAAATGTCAATGAATAAGTACCTATCTAATTTAATAAAAGAGTAATATTGAAATTGACCATTTCTACGGGATGCCTAAGCCACACCCATCAGCCAATCAGAGCAACTATATGCAAATTAACCCAGCCAAGATGGAGGCCAGCAGTCACGGAGCTGGAGTAAACAGCAGGCTTCCGTTGCAACAGCAGTAAACTGTCTGCCGGCTGGCTGGGCCTCTCTGTGCTCCAGGCAACATATTTGCAACATTGTTTCAATTATAGAAGCCTCAAAGCTGAAGCAGACAGGAGGCTTCGGTACCTGCCTAGGCCTTGGCTTAAAGGAACAGTGTATCAATTATAGAAGATAAGTAAACCCCAGAAACCTGCTTCCAGCCAGCCTTGCTGGGACATTGGGTCAATGGGAGCTGTGGGCAGCCTAAAAGCCTGAAAACAGCCCTCAGGCCCACACCCAGGTTGGCCACACCCCATTGGGGTGAAGGACCCCACTGGGGGGCTTGGCCAGCCTGCAAACAGGCATCAGCCCCTCACCCAGGCTGGCCAGGTACCCCAGTAGGGACTCGAACCCTGAAGGGGCTGTGGACAGCCTGAAAACACCCCTCAGCTCCTCACCCAGGCTGCCCAGGCACCCCAGTAGGAACCCAAAACCTGAAGGGACTGTGGGCAGCCTGAAAACACCCCTCAGCCCATCACCCAGGCTGGCCACACCCCAGTGGGGTGAGGGTCCACACTGGGAGGCTTGGCCAGTGTGCAAACAGCCATCAGCACCTCACCCAGGCTGACCAGGCACGCCAGCAGGTGGACATCCCCAGAGGGGTCCCAGACTGCCAGAGGGCACAGGCCGGGCTGAGAGACCTCCTGAGTGAACAAATTTTTGTGCACCAGACCCCTAGTCAATAATAACCTTAAATGCAAATGAATAAAATACACCAATCAAAAAACATAGGGTATCTGAATGAATAAGAAAACATGACCCAATTATATGCTATCTACAAGAGACCCATCTCAGGACAAAAGGATGAGAGTGAAGGGATGGAAAAACATTTTCCATACAAATGGCGGGGGGGAAAGAGGGGATTATTCTAAAGGAAAAATTACTAACAAGACATAATAATATCAAATGCAATATGTAATCCTTGGCTGGATTCTGATACAAAAGACTTAGCCATGAAAAAGTCCGTAGGACAATTGGGGAAATGTAAATATGGACCAGGTAGGCCTAGCTGGTTTGGCTCAGTGGATAGAGCATCAGCCTGCAGACTGAAGGGTCCCAAGTTAGATTCTGGTCAAGGGCACATGCCCAGGTTGCAGGCTTATGTCATGTCATAAGGTGGTCATCTGCTGTTAATGATTAATGATTCTCTCTCATCACCAATATTTCTATTTCTCTCTCCCTCTCCCTTCCTCTCTGAAATCAATAAAAATATATTGAAAAAATTTTTTAAATAAATAAATATGGACCAGATATTAGATGATGTTTTTTTAATTATTATTGATTTTCTTAGATAAGAAGAGATGATCCGTGTCAGAGAATGTGCATCTTCTTAAGAGGTGTCTGCTGGCACATTTAAGAGTGGAGAGTCCTCAGGGCCTTCAGGGGTCTGTGTGGGGAGAGGTGGATGTGGAGACATTGATATCCATGTGGACAGTTGTGGAACCTTCGTGGTGGTCCATGGGTATTCATTTTACCTTTGAACCTTTCTATGAGTTTTTAATTTTTATAATAGAAAGTTTTGAGGGGAAAAATTTTTCATGGAAAAAGAAACCAGGTCTTCCTACAAAAGGTTGGAAACTGTTACTGTGAAGTGGGTTTTGCTAAAGTCATGGCACCTAGCATTTCTGAGAAGCCGTGCAAATGAGGGGTGAGTGGGTTAGCCGTGTGGGAAATTCAGCTCCTCTGAATCATACATGTAAATTGCAATCGTGGCTTGGATGCAGTTCTAAGAAATGTCATTTTTTATGCACTTCTTTCATCTTACCTCTCGGACTCTCGGAGGAAGTTCGACCGCATGGCCTCAAGGGGCCACAGTGGGGTGGCAGACACAGGGCGTGGAGGAGCCACGTACTCCCTGCCTCAGAGACCACAGGCCCGGGGAGGGCAGGGGCCCGAGGGCCAGGCTGTGGCCGACGCCCTGGTGTGGTGAGGACAAGCTCACTGGAAAACACTGATCCACACAGCAGTGTCCCCTCAGACCAAGCAATTCCACGCGAGGAGCTTACACCGGTGGTGAGACATGAAGAAGACGAAGTCTGTGCTAATGACGAGTGTGGGGTGTTTAGAAAGTGCCTGGAGCACGGCAGCGCCCCTGAGTACTCCCTAGCGTCTCGCTCCCCAGAGGGTCTGAAGAGCTCATTTACAAGAAGGACTAACTGACAGGGCGGAGCAGCCCGTCAGCACTGTTTCGTCTGTATAAGACGCAATCGTGTAACAACCCTGACGGGGGAGTGAGGCAATGTGTCACCTGGTGGCACAGGGCGTGCCATGCTGGCTGTGGAGGGCGCGTGGGCAGGTCACTCGGGGCACTGTCTTTCGGGGGAAGCGCAGCCCACAGGGTGCAGACGGCAGAGGAAGGAGCTCCTCGCCCTCCGCCCGCCCTCACCGTGTGTCTGCCTCTGCCATGTGCTCACTGAACTGTGGGAGCAGGCCTAGGTGAACTGCCCGCTCCCCGACCTGGAAGCACCTTTACTCTCATGTCCCAAACGCTCCTGTCCCCTTGACGTCGGAGCTGCACATGAGAGCTCTGAGCCCCGGGAGACGGCTCAGAAAAGGCTGTTTTCAGAATAAGGTTGAAGGTCCAGAATGAGGCTCAGAAACCTCCAGCACTCGTTCTCAGGGCGCCCGAAGGGCTGTGGGACCCGAGCATGCCCAGCGACAACAGTGGCAGACAGCCTTGCCACAGGGGCCCGGGGAGAGGGTCCTGTCCAGCACGCCATCAGGAGGAGAGGAGGCCCACAGAAATGAAACAGCTCCCCCAAAACGCCCCCAGCTCTGTTCTGTCTGGTTTAACGAAGCCTAGCACGTCCCCATCCACATGAAGCGCAGGAGCGGCCCCCCGGGGCTGTGGTGGGGAGTGAGGACAGTCCGCCCAGCAGCAGGGAGGGAGCCTTCTTGGGGGCTGCCAGTGTTTTCAGTCTTGATCTGGAAAGTGCTGTCTGGGTGTGCACCTAGGTAAAGAGTCACTGACCTGCACATTTAAAACACATGCATTTCACCACACGCGAATCACCCCCCGAATTACAGACAATAGAACGCAAGCACAATCTGTTATCTGTAAACGGTGTGAGCAAAGAAAGCGTTGACTCGCTGGGGAGCCTTGCCCACCGCTCTCAGCCACCCCGAAAGTCATCTTGGCTTCTGTTTGGTTTTCATTTCCAGCCCAACCTGTGCGGCTTAAAGCACCAGAGTGCTCTCTTACTGGATAAGACCCTGCTGTGGCCTCGGAGAGCAGCGTTCCGCACAGCCTGCTGGACAGGTGGGGAAGAAAAACTTCCTAACCCCAGGGGCCACTGCTGTGTATGGAGGTGACAGCCTCAGGGGTGCAGACGGAAGAGGGTGCAGATGGAAAGGGGG